>QKYT01000424.1:22774-44939 GCA_003550305.1 Glomus cerebriforme | reverse complement strand
TAAATACTATAAATAATTGCACGTGATAGTAATAATGACCATAAGTCACACGCTCCTGGGTATAACTTAGTAATTTTATGGGAAGCGGAACACCATGGTTTTTTTCCCTTCGGGAAAAAACCCCTGATATTCCTAACTCCCCATGAAATTACTTATATGAATCTCAGCTTAATGCAAAAAAACTGTAGGAAAATATTAAAATGGATTGAATATGAGAATCGTATAAAGCAGTTTGGTTGGAATATACTGTATATATATTGTTGGGATTATGAAGCTAATCAATGGACTAGAAATGGTTTGTATGTTGCTTTAAAAAAGTTTAAATAATTCAAAAGATATAACATTGGAATTTTTAAATGAGGTAATATTTTTAATGCATAATTTTAAAAATTTTATAATTAAAATTTATAGCATTACTAAAGATTATAGTTGATAGTATTTTCCATCTTTGATTTTCATCAAATTTGAAAAACATAAGTGCTCTATTCTGGGATTAATTTTATGTATTGTTTATATATTGTCTGTAAGAAATTACTTTAAAGAAGTTATCAAAAACTTGATTACTTAATGAGATATTCATTTCATTAATCAATCTATCTCTTAAAGTCATTTCAATTATAATCTTCTGCGAATATGGGGTTAATCAGTTTTTTTCTTCTAGGAAGTTTGTAACAATATGAATAAGCTTATGACTTGTCTCTTCTTAAGCATCGCCTTCACCAAAGGAATAATAATAGAAATATTTTTTTTTCAATTCCTGGATTTCCAGTGATCCACAATCTTTTTACATTAATATGTATATAAAAAAATGGTGTAAATCATGTCAAATAAATTAAGAAAAATTTAATTTTAAATTGGTCTAGTGAAAATGAAGAAAGTGATGATTTAATTCAAGAAATGCAAGATATAATATTTGAATGGATACCATATTGTCAGTTTAATAATATTAAGGAAGTTGGTAAAAGAAACTTTTCCCTTTATCGGTAAAGACTTGTATAATTGTATAATGAGAATAAATGTATGAAACAAAGATTATACAGCTGAAATATTCAGTAATATGACAGAGAAGATGAGAGGTAGAACATTAGAAGACACTTATCAGTGATGGCAGTGGTGGTGGGTGGTTGAACGATCATATGGATATTCCTTACTGAGGGATTTGCATGAAAATATTCTTCATACAGAAAGATAGGCATCAACTCCCCAACTTGAAACATTTCGTTAACATTATCTTTGGTAAAAACATTTACAAGCTTATCTCTTTCATCGTAAGTTATATTAACCTTCCAAAGTTTCAGGTCTTTATAATTGTAAACATTAACATCAACTTTTATCTTACTTCAGATAAAAGTCTCCAACGGTGAATTCTTTAATATTGATTTTAAAATTACTAATGAGTTTGGTTTTTCCAATGTTAATTGGAAAGCATTATTAAAACACTTTTTCTCAATTTACTTTTGCTGCCATTTGGTAAAAGTGATTTTTTATAAAAAATTTAAGAAAAAAAAAAAGGTTCAAGAAAATTTGAGAAAATTTAATACTAAGATAAACTAATGATATTGCTTATTAAAAAATAATTATTATTTATCAGTAAAAATTTATGTGAAAAATTCTCTTTTTTATGAATTATTAGATTCGAAAAGAAAAATTTTGGAGTATTTATTAAAAAGATAAATTATTTCATAAGTTTTTATGTAGTTGTATTTGACTAAATCAAATTTGTGTATTGTATGAAAATTTGAAAATATTTCTGGATATAATGATATTTCCCACAATCCCACCTGAGCCTAATACTATTTATTATTTCTAAGAAGGAAATTGCATTGCATTGATAAATTGAATTCTTGGTAAAGTTTGGACTTTTGGTTTGATGTTAAGCTTTTTTTTCAGTAAATTTTCCTTTTTTTTGATATATAAACATTTTTTTCGATTGATCCTATGGTCAGATCTAGATTTGGTCTGGTTCGCATATTATTCTAAGTATTTCTATCTGATTAGTAAGTAATAGCGTGTGATTTGATCCAATCACAATAAAAAAAAATCATTATTAATTAGGTCGAGACTTTCAAAACTTCAGTGTTCTTTATTAACTGGGTATTTGTTTAATTTATTTTTTTTTCTGAATAAATACAATTTTTTTTCCACAATCTAATCGGTTGGCTCACTTGACCGTATTTGATTAAGTGTGGGGAAATCAAAGGACTCGCTTAAAAGAAATGATTATATTAGCATCAAGGAAAGCACAACATAAATTTTTCTGAGTTATCTCAGCGAATAATATTGTTACATAAATCGATATTTATAATTACAATTGAAAAAAATTACAATCAATCATTTGAATGTTATTGAACCACTATCACGAAAATATATATCCAAATTTTAAGTCATTTGAAATTCTTAAAATTACATTTATATATTGTGCGTCAGATTTGCGTCAACTGACATCTGACGCGCTAATGCTGGCCAAACCTTCTTAGGGCATTATAAAGATCAGCACCACAATTTAGGCCTTGAGATATCCGGATAAATTATGAATCCCAGATATTATCTGGATAAATGTAAATCGGATATATCAGATCCAAACTCTGAGGAAGAAATTAATGTGCAGGAAAAAAGTAAGAGGAAAGAAATGGAACTAAAAAATTGAACTTATCTAAAACTGAATTTTACAGGGGAATCGGTTATCCTGTAATTCTGATCTTCAGCAGTCATTTTTGCACCTAATAAAATGTTATCTTTCTCTTCTGGAGTTTTTTCACCAAAGCTCTCCAGTTTCTAATAAATTATTTTTTTTTTCGAAAATGTCTCATCAACTTTTTACTGAACGTAAGACAGCATTCCTATATATAATATTCCAGTCTGACCGAACTTATGTATGATATAATAAACTCTTGATTTGCATTTTTTAAACCATTTTGGATAGATTATTAAATCGTTTATAGTTTATAATTTCCTCCAACACGTTATAATCAAAAAAAATAAGCTTTAACCTTTGGAGAAAAGAAAGAATTATATTTATTACAAGAATATCACGAGAAGAAATAGGAAAAAAATTTGTGTAAAAAAAAGAAAATATCTTTTGTAATATTAAAAAATTAAAGAAAATGGTTTCTAATCATTCTAATACAGCTAAACAAAAAGAAAAATTACAAATTAGAAGCTTTGGTATAACCATATTCGTTGATTGTTTAAAACTCAAAGCAAATGAAAAAGAATTAACTGGTTCTTTCATTATAATATATGAAAAATCGATTATCATACATAGCGCATAGTATCTGATAGTTATTATTACATAATATAAATATTAGTTTGTTTAGAAAAAAATTTTTCTGAAATAATTTCATTATTTTTAAAAGTAAATGAGAACTGAATTTATAATAAAATTACAGGTATATTTTCTCATATAAAATTATTTGATGTTAAGTAATTCTACATAATTAAATTGAAAGAGAATTAATGTTTTCAGTTAAATATACAAAATTTATAATGTTCGATCATAAAATTTTTCTCATAAAAAATATTAGATTTTAACTGCAATGTCCTTGTTTTGATTTGGGATATCCCTTTTGCAACAAGTATATATTTTTTTTAATATACAATCAAAAAGAAGTCAATATATTATGTGGCAAATTAAATTATATTTGGTTAATCAATTCTCAATTAGGCCTTTTATATGTATAATTTATCAATTAGTTGCGAATTTTGAATACTAGAGAGAAATCATGAGTCATTGACCAATTATAGAAACTTTTCATGTGAACAAATAGCAATGATTGGAATTTTGCGTAATGTAATTTATTATTGCATTATTGATAATTTTGACTCATTTTTATATTCTTAATATTTTTTATTATATAAATATCTCCAAAATTCCATATTATTTTTTTAATTATCATATTAAATATTAAAATATCCTTAGAGCTCATTCACCTTTTTTAAAAATGCATTATCACTACCTAATTATTATTAAAAGTTTATTTTCTCTCTGACCTTTTTAACAATTACTCCCAACTATTCACTTAATAAACTTCTTATTATCTTCCTTATACTGTATATGAGGTCTTCCTCTATCAGGCAAGGAAACCAGTAATACCAGTCAGTTAGTTGAGTATCTTCTATCTGGCGGGTTTGGTATTTTTTTTTTAAATTCCTTTAAACTTCCTCTTCTCTTCCTTATACTGTATATAGAGGTCTTTTTCGTATCAGGCAAGGAAAGACTGGTCAGATCTGGCTGGTTTGGTTTAGACTAGAATTTCCTTTTCATTTCCTTATATACTTATTGTCTACTTTATTTATGAGCTCATGTAATACAAACACCCATCCAGATTTGAAGAAAATGAAGATTTAATGATTTTAAAAGAGAAATTTGGATTCATATGGACGTAAACAAAGCTTTATAATTCAGGCAGAAACAGATGATATTCTATGATTTTCACGAAGAAAATTAAGAGAATGTGTAAAGATGGATATAACGCAGAATTTTTTTTAATTGTCAACAAAATTAACTGGTAGACTGGTAGTGGTGTATAAGAAAGACCACAAATAAAAGAGAGCATCAGAAAGAAAGAGGGGTATGAAAAAGACACCAAGAAGAAAAGAATGTAAAGCAAGGAGGAACATTTTTAATAACAAAACAAATAACATGATAAATGACAAAATTACTGAAGAATTAGGTGGATTGGATGAAGTTTATTTTACCATTAACAATTGCTCATTTACACCAATACTGTAGAAAATTAAATTGAATACTGTATGAATTAATTAGGAAATGGTTGAACAAATAGATATAACAAAAGAATAAGCCAACATACAATATGATAAACAAACATAAAGGAAATTCATAACAGAAAATTTTACAATTTTTGAGTTTATATCAAAGTCTAAAGTGAATCCAGGAAAATTTGAATGAACAAATGGAAGAAATAGGAGAAATAATAATAAACCAAAATAAACAAATATAAGGAGATAAACAAATAATCAAAATCATACAGTGTAAGATGAATAGAATATCATATGAAAAACTGGGTATATGGGTAGAATAAAGGACAACAAAAATATTGGTATAACAACAAAAAATTAGAATTGATCAATTATAAATAGATATATGATAAATAAATACAAATAGTTATTATTTTGGAAGACATACAGAATAGTTATTATATTAATTTTTAGTCTATTATTTTGTAAAAGATATAATTTCAATAATTCAAATGCATATTTATTTTTTTTTATAATTTATGTAATTTTAATCAACTTATTATATTTACTAAAAATGAATAAATAATAAATAATAAATTAATATTAAATTGTTTAAAAATATGATTGAGAGATGATATTAATTTATTATATTCTATAAAAATAAAATTGCAATATTTTCTTATAACATAATCTCTAGTATACCATCAATTTTCCATATAATTTTCCTACTCTGATATCAACCAAAACTATTAAGTTCAAAATTATTATATTTTGCTCTTCAATATTTATTTATAATAATTCTATTCTATAACTCATTATTTACTTTTGGAATATAAAAAAAATTATATTGAGTTTTGTGTTTTATGCAGCCTTTTATGTAGTAATACACAAAAAAAAGCTTATTATTATATATCATAAATAATCCATATCTCATCTATTACAAAATGTATTTTTTCTTTACTATACATATTATCAATAAAATGTTGGAATTCTCTATTCAAACAATGCTTCTCAGCTGTAATAAAGAACACTTTTGTAAATCCGATAGAGACTTCCTCAAATATTTTTTCTTGTTCATTTTTCCCTTGCACTGTATTTGCATAGATTGAAGCATAAGGTATACCAAGATGTATCAGTTCCCGCTATTTTATTAAAAATAAATATAAGTAAGAAAAAAAAAAATTCAACTCCAAAAATTATTTACTTTTTAATTTTCTATTAAAGCCTTTAATGGACTAATAATTATTGTAATACCTTCAAAAAATAATGCACTAACTACATAACAAAATGTTTTTCCTCCTCCTGTTTTGATTGATAATAATATATCTTTGCCACTTAAATATATCTCTACTGCTTCTAGCTGTCCTTCTTGCAATTGATCATATCCAAATATATGTTTTGCTGCTAATAATATTCTTTTTTTCAAAATTAAATGAATTTTGTTCACTCACAGTAATATAACTTTTATTCAACAAACGTTCCCACCAACCCATTAAAATATAAAATGAGCACAAAGTGCATAAACCAACTGCAGTTTTTTACGAAATGCAGAACAGCCTTGACACTTAATAATTGCATCAAAATCTGGAATCAATTTCACAAAAGAGAGATAAAATATATTAGCCCATATTCTTTCCTCTGCCTTACATTTATATAGGATCAATTCCTATATATAAAAATGATAAAATGCATAAAATATTAAATAAAGGAGGCTAGTTATAAAAATAAAATTGAAAACTAATATATCTACCTGACTAAAATCAAATCCTTGCAATTCTTGATGTTCATTAGCATAATTTGCAGCTCATTCTTAATTGCATTTAGTTATAGCATTTCAGTTACGATGCAAATGATCTTGGCATTCTCCAATAAATTTGTTAATATTATGCTAATCATGTGAACTAAAATCATACGATTGTGCATATTTACATACAGTGCTCATCATACAATCAAGATCTTCATTATTATCTATTATAGCTAAAGAATGGCGTGCTTTGTATGAAACCCAAAAATCAATTCTTTTGTCAAGAAATTTTAGGATTTTTCAGTTAAAAGTTTCATTATATGCTGTCCTATATTGAGTGACAAGACTTTGTTGAATAGGAAGTTTAAAAATTGTTAAAAGCATCTGCCAAAATTTTTCAATTTCTGCATTTGTATAGGATTGTAATATTAGAGATTACAATTGTAATTCATCATTTTCTTTATATAATTAATTTGTCCAACTGTTAAAAAAATACATACATAAGACATCGATATCTACAATCTTTAGGAACTTATTCAATTTACATTATTACATTAAACGTGCCAACAAACTTCCTTCCAACAAAGTTTGTGATTGTTAAGTAAATGCTAAATCAAACCCTCTACTTGGATATAACAAAGTTCTTCATTTGTTAGTGCATCTAATTCATTATTCTTTTTTTTTAAACCAGCAGCAAAAACACATCCATAAAAGTATCTCATTATATGTTGTTCAAAACTGTAATAACGTGCATATTGCTTTTTTACCATTACCAAATAAATCAAATAAATGAAAAATGAGTAAATTCAAAATAAAAATAAATGACAATTTATTATAATAATCACATATACAGTACATAAATTTTTTCTAATATTCTTGCTTACATGTTTAAGATCTGCATAAATTTCCATTACAACAGAAACATTAGCTAAAGTTTTGTTGGAGTCTAAATCTCTATCAATACAAACTTCAAGTAAAAGATCAGATACTTCTAATACTGGAATAATTTGCTCTAATAATGCAATTAAGATCACATGCTCCATTTGACGTGAACTTGTGTCAAAATTACCCTGTCATATCACTACTTTTTTTTTCAGATTCATCCTTTCCTTTTTTAACAGCAACCCAGGATTTTTCAACTACATGAAAGGCAATAATTGCTTTATGCCCATAACCTAATATATAAATAAATTTGAATATACTGTATATATTATACATATTAATACATTTGTAATACAATCCAATTTTTTTGTTATAATTTACCTTTAAGCTCATCTAAATATATAAACTCCCATTAGCCTGCCCTGCATTACGTGAATATGACCATGAACAATCATATCCAACAGATAAGAATTTCTTTTCTTTTGCACATGCTTGTTTAGCAGATTCGTTTGCCTTTGATATAATTGTGGAAAACATTTGAGACTGGTATTGATGATATGATCAGCTACAACTTTGTGTAATAATACAATAACTGCTAATGCAGTTTGCATTGCATAATGATTAATACCACCTGCCAAAGTTGCTACTGCAACAAGTTGCAAAAAATTGATATCTTTAGATTGATTAGAGTATGAATCAATTGTCTTATACAGTAGACAGTCTACATCAATTTTAATTTTAAAGCCAATACAAGAAGTATGATATGATTTATTTTGAATGTTGGTATTATAACAATAACTACAAGGATTTGAAAGTACAAGAGAAAGATATTGTTCCATACTAATAAAAATTGCAGACCCTAATTTTTTTTCATTTAAAATATTATTTACTGATACTTTTATTTCTTCATATTTCTGCTTTAAATTAGTTTCACTACTTGAATTTGATTTTTCATTTTGAAGTTGTGTAATTTTTGTTTTTAGCCATTTGATATTATGATTAGCATTATATAATGATGATTTATTTTCTTCATGTACAGCTTGAGCAGATTTTGGAATAATACTTTTTCTGCCTTCTTCTAATTTTATTCTGCAAATAACAGAACTCTTTTCATTATCAACAATAATTTTTCAAGTTCATCACTTTTTCTTTTGAGACTACGAAACAAAGTTTTTTCTTTTTTGGTTTGATTTAAATAGGAAAATCGATCAGAAAAAACTTTATGAACTGCTCTATGTAATATTTCTATAATATTAGGTTCATTAAGTCCTAAACCTAAAGCAAGCGAAATGTATTTTATATTATATTGTTTCATCATTAGATGAAACCCTAATTTTTCTTGACCATGAACATTAATAGTTAGTAAATGTAAAATCCTTGCCAAAGTCCTCCCAAAAAAATTGTAAAAAATTCTCTTCTTTTTTAATAGAAAGCTAAAAAAAATTCCCACCTAAAGAGGTATATACAGTATAACCTGGCAATAATGGAACCCATGAACTTTCGTTAAGAACCTTATTTTGCAAATGTACATAACCAACATTTACATTTTGTTGCAAAGTCTTTTCAAGATTATAATAATAATTTTTTGGTAATAAAAACTCTGACAACTCTTTATGAAGAGGTAACACCTCAAATTCGAAGGACGTGTTAACAACAAACCAACTTTTATTAGCTCTTTGATAACTTTTATAATTGGAAGGATTTTTTTGAACAATAAGGTTATACTAGTTGCGTGTCATATTATTATAGGTCAGTATATAAAATATATAAAACTTGTTTAACCTTGTTTTGTAGTATGGCAATTATTGAGTTGATATGTAAACCGGGTTTTTGGGTTTACACGTGATTGTAAAAAATTTGCCACCCGATACATAACAAAAATGATCGACATGCACACTACCTTTAAACTTCCTGATGCATGTGAAATCAAAATTGATTCACATTAATAAAGATTTCTTACAAGGAAAGATTTTGTAAATAAATATAAGAATTCCATTATTAATTCCATTAAAATAAGACTTTTATAGTACTTTCATGAATAAAATGTGAAAAAAAAGGAATATTGAGACATAGATAATTTTTTTACAGGACTGTCAGAATATATAAATAAGCACACTGAAAATATATAAACCATATACCAATTTGAACATAATTACATTATTATAACAATCATAATTCGTCATGGATCAAAAGTACTTTATTATTTCATTCACTTTGCTTGTATTTTTTTTCCTTACAAATGTTGAAAAATCTCTCGGGTGTCATCCTAGTGGAGATGACCATCATGGTCATGATGGAGGCCATTATCCTCAGATTACCGGAGCCTCTTTTAAAAGTGGAGAACTCACATTAACAGTTCATGCTTGGGAAGGACGTACACCACCACAAGCATTCGGACACTTTAGTTTCCGCGCTGATAGTGGTGTTGCTTGGAGATTTTTAAAGCATCCTCAGTTTGTTAATGGTCATCATTGTGAAGAAGATGGCCCTAATGAGGCTAATCCATTCACATCTTCTTGGCCATTTGATGCTTCTCAAACACCTTCTAATACCTGGTTTGACATTTGGATTGCAGTATATACTGACTGTTACGATATGGAATTTGGTAGTAGTGCTGTAGGCTGTAAATCTTATAATTTACACTATCGAGGCTGGCAACCTGCTCTTTAAATTATTGTAACAGATTGAAACTGGTAATTTCGATGTAGTCTGCCCTTTTTACAAATTAGCGTTTTATTGCTTCAATTTCCTTCTATTTTGTTTCTACTTTAGTAATTTTTTTTTATTGTATTTCATTTATTTGTACCTTTTTTATTTTATGAACTAGTGAGGTGTAAGGCTTCACTTGAGAATGTTCAATTTTGAATTTAATTTTACCTATAGTTCTTATACAGGATTTTACTATTTAAGTTTAACCAATACTTTGTCTGATACAATAATTGTATTGATTGGCGTATTGTGTTGTTATACAAGATCTTAATGTACCATTTTAAATTTAGAATGTGGATCATACGATTTTATATTTAATTTGTACGCCGAGTCTTTTATAAAAAAAGTAATAATATAGAAAATCGCCTATAAATCAATTATTATTTTGTAGAATTTGCTATTAATTACTATCGCTAGTCCACCCGAACCTGTAAATAAAAAGAAGTAAAAAATAAATTAATAAATTATTTATTAAAAGAAAATATGATATTATTTTAAAAAATAAATTAAACCCAACCTAAGACTTATTGTTTAATTCACTTGCCGAAAAGAGGGGCGAATCTAAAAAAAAAAAATAATAAAAAAAAAGTTAATAAATTTTTTATTTAAAAAAAAGGTAATAAACCGAATAAAATAATCCTACCTAAAGTTATTAATTATCCATAATCTATTAATCCACTCATATTTATTAACGATCCGTTCGTGTATCTGCATCCCGAAGTGAGGGACCGAACCTGTATAAAAAAAAGAAGTAAAAAAAAAGTTAATAAATTTATTATTTAATTAAAATCAATATTAATCAAATGAATTTATAGAATAATCTTACCTATAGATCTTAATCGTCCATGATCCATCGCGCGTTCACTTTTATTAACGATTTGCTTATCCATCCCGAAGTGAGGGACCGAACCTAAAAAAAAACAAAATAAAATTTAATATATTTTTATTATTAATTAAAAATAATATGAATAAAATAATCCTACCTAAAATCTTAATCATCAACAATCCACTAATCCACTCGCGCGTTCATCTTTATTAACAATCCGCTCGTGTATCTGCATCCCGAAGTGAGGGACCGAACCTGTAAAAAAAAAAAGAATAAAAAAAAAAAAGTTAATAAATTTTTTTATTTAATTAAAATCAATATTAATTAAACAAATAAAATAGTCCCACCTAAAGTCTTAATCATCCACAATCCACTAATCCACACACTCGCGCGTTCATCTTTATTAACAATTCACTCGTGTATCTGCATCCCAAAGTAAGGGACCGAACCTGTAAAAAAAAAAGAATAAAAAAAAAAGGTTAATAAATTTTTTTATTTAATTAAAATTAATATTAATTTAACAAATAAAATAGTCCCACCTAATTACAATCTAATTGACTAATTTGTACTTATTTAAAATTCAAAATTAACTGTTAATATGTTTTTATTCAAAAAATAAAATAAAATCAAAATCAAAACTTTGCAATTTTATAAAATTCGCCAGTATTATTTGATTAACTCAATCCCTATTTATCTCTTAGTACAATTTGAGAAAAACGTAAACAAATATTTTTTTTAGTTTTTTTATACGATCATATCATTTAATTATTAATAAGTCGGTCACATAATTCCTCACAAATTTTGAAGACAATCTTCAAGTGAACGATTATCACCTTCAATTTTCAACATTTTAGTAAATAAAAAAAAAATTTTTTTCGAATTCGTTCCAATGATGAAAATAAATAATTTTTGATCCAGAAGGATAGCTAATAAAGAACTACGGCCCTACCAATATTGGACTTACTAGAAGTGTACTATGCTCCTCCCTTCGCATAGCACCATAACCAACCATGGGACTCCAGATATATCCAGAGTACCCAAGGGTACCCTGGGTACACTCTGGCTAAATGTATAGTACCGGCCAGAATCATAACTCGCGTAACTCGAGATAAATTCGGTAACACTTTAAAAAATTAAAAAATATTACAATTACGTGGTGGTTACATAATTATAGTTTAGGAATTTCAAAACAAACCCCCACCTACCGATCAAAAAATAAACAAAACAAATAAAAGAACTAATTACAAACAAAGATGAGTTTGAATCTAATTAATTTGATATTTTATATTTATTAATGTGATAAGTACTAGTTATTTCATGGGAATCCATGAATATCATTGATTTTCACGGCGCAACCGTGAAAATGATGATAACATGAAATAACTATTTTATCTCATGGAGATTAACGCCCATGATGATTTTCTATTTTTAATATAAAAGTCCATTTTAATATAAAAGTCCATTTTAATATAAAAGTCTATTTTAATATAAAAGTCTATTTTAATATAAAAGTCTATTTTATTCTTTCACGATTTTTTTCCTTTACCACTTTTAAAATTTCTCTATTAAAAATGTCTCTAAAACATAATGCTAGCTAATAAGAAGTAAGGATTTCGTCAAGTATTAAAGCCTTCTTCACCTATTTCTCAAGATGTTAATATTCCTTCTGAACTTCAATTGTTGGTAATTCAATAAATAATCCTGATGTTACGCCAGAATTTTCTTCTGATAATATCAATGAAAAGGAACATCGTAATAGCGTCAACTTAAGTACTTAACAGAAAATCCTATGACTCAAAG
This sequence comes from Glomus cerebriforme, assembly GCA_003550305.1. Lineage (NCBI taxonomy): Eukaryota > Fungi > Glomeromycota > Glomeromycetes > Glomerales > Glomeraceae > Glomus > Glomus cerebriforme. Next base: position 32,280 of record QKYT01000424.1, on the reverse strand, counting down.
AGAGAATGAAGAGTGCCTTATTAATACTACTAATACTATATCGGAATTTTCGTCTGATAAAAATTTCCTATTTTTAACAATTGCCATTTTAATAATGTAACTTTTAAATTTTAAATATAGTAGTATTTATTTTTTTTATTTGTAGTATAAACAATAATTAATATATTAACGCTATTAACAATAAAAATTAAATATTAAAATAAACTATATTTGATATTATCATTTTCGCAGTTTTTAAAAAAATATCACTATGAAAAATCATGGGCGACCATTAGTAAACATGAGATAAAATAGTAACCATGAATTTATCATCATTTTCACGGCTGCGCCGTGAAAATCAATGATATTCATGGATTCCCATGAAATAACTAGTACTTATTCCTTTTTAACAACTATTTATATTTAATGCTTAAATACAGTATAACCCGATTTTATACAGCAGGTAACACGTCAAGATACCTGACGCAGATTGACATCTGAGACACAACATACAGTATATATTATTTTCTATTTTAAAAAAAATCTTTTCTCGCTGTAAACGGAATATTTTGTCCGTTCTAAAAGATATTGATTTTTTTTGAAATATTCTTTAACACAGTATCTCTTTATACTAATCCTAGCGAAGTGCAATGCCCGGATGCTCTCACTCAGTATCCTTTAAAATAAAAGAAAATTTGTTAGTAACGTTTATTATCATCACGTGATTACGTAAGTTCCAAAAAATCACGTTTTAATAAAAAATTCCGCAGTAACGTAATAAATTTTTCTCGAAACCGGCTGGCTTTTTATTAATAAAAAAGTCCTCGAAACTACCCAGCGGAATAACATAACTACATATTTCACCAAGAGACACATACAACCGTTTTATTCATACCTGCTAATTTTTCTAGCTTTGTCAGGGAGTTTGGGCAAGGTCTGAAGCCTAGTTCCTGTGGATAGAACTACCAAAGTGCTTTACTACAAACACCACAGAGAGTTATCCTACGACACATACTGTCAAGTTACCTTTAACACATAAAAATACTACAAATATTATAACACCATGCTTTCTCCAGTCTTTCTCCTCTCGAAAAATCCAGCGAAAATACTTTTACCTTACACGTAATTTTCACGTGACCAACCCAGATCACCGGGGATACAAATGAATCAAAACGTAGCAAATCCTTTTTCGAATAGTACCACAATGAAAAACCATCAAATGGAAGGAACCAATTACGAACTCAAATTACACACAAATGATTACCGCATACAGATTCATATAGATCAACCTGTAATCACCTTATCACCTTAACATCAAATTCCAAATCAGTAAACTTCTCATGTTTTTTAAACAACAAAACGTCATACCAAGGCGTATTCAAAACAAGATCCGAAACATGCTCCTTGAACGACATTACATCATCAACAACAGACAAAGAAAAGATACCTCAAATCGAATTACAAAAACCTTTTTCACTGAAATTCTCTTACAAAAAATACCGTTTCCATTTTGGGATATATGTAGGGATGGCAAAAAACATGTTTTAAAACATTAAGCACTTTAATAGCCTTTATTACATAATAAATACACTTATAAGGTTGCTTAAAAATACAAAAAAAGGTTTAAAATATAATCACGCAATTTATTATAAAAATCATGTCGATCAATGTTTTAAAACAAAAAAAAAACGTTTTAAAACAATAAAAAACTGATTTAAATTGTTTTAAAACACATGCCATCCCTAGATATATGTACCCTGCTCCCACCAGCATGCGACTCACGGGTACGGCAATTGTTCAATACCGTCTCCCATCGTCTTATCAAATAATAGAAAAGCCTGTCCAATTATCAAAAAATATTATTTCGTTCCATATCCTCTACACATCCGGATCCTATTCCAAATGAACATAAACATTCACATGCCACGCAAACTACGTACCACAAATTTATTAATGATGACATTAAAACTATCATTTCTTACCGACAAACAATTCGGGCCACATGCGGAAGAGCACGTGTCCCCAACAATAGAAATTTAATCTACAGGAAATTTTTCGCCGACTGTTCCATCTTGAAAGACAAATACAGTAAACGACCCAAAAACGCCAACAACAAAGAAGGGATCGCAAATTAAGAAGACTAGCTACCAAAGAAGAGAACTCGTTAGATAACCTTTCACAACTTCATCACGTCATATCGACTGCCAAGCAACACCACACGCTGTGTTCTCCATCAGTGTACTTTGACAAACTTATTTCTCATATTGATCGAAATAAATTAAAACTTAAACCAAATTCATTATTTCCTATTCTTTCCCGCTATTAACAAAATCTTAAAGGTTTTAATAAATATTCAAATACAGTCAAACCCATCCCAGAACCTAACAGAACTACTGTCCCAGATTCATAGACAAATACCCCCTGGTTTTACGCTAGATGAAGAACTTTTACCTTTTGTTCCTCAAGAACCTGTATTAACACGCAAAGGCAATTTACGCCTTATACTGGTACTGAAAAATGGTTAAATTATATCAAACTACAGAGAACCAAACACCTTAGAAAACAAAGTGAAATTGAAAAAATGCAAAATTCCAGGGACAAAGCCAACCAAAAACGAGCCCACATGAAAATAATGGCACAACTTACAGGCATTACCATCAATGTAAATCTGACAGAAAAATACACCGCAATTCAAGATCTACACCACGATCTAACTCTCAATTTCACAAAGTTACACGACTAGCAAACGAAATAAACTCACCGCGAAACTTAAGAAATTAAGACGCCCATCTGTCTCCGACGGCGGAGCCAACTCAGAAACATCAGATGACACAAAAGTCATTGAGCTGAGATCCTTTAAAAGATCTCCTATCTTCACCTCTTCATCTTCTTCAAAACATATCAACCAAATATTGGTTCTCCTAATCAAATTTCTTCCAACTTTGAATCTTCGGCGACTGATGAACCGTCGAGTTCCAAAAATCTCGTTAATTTTCTTTTATAATTTAGACGTTCATCTTTTTCTCTTTTTTAGTCTTTAGCATTTAATAAAATTTTTTTTAAACCAACAATTTCAAATAGGGTGGATCATTTTTCACATGACAGCGTTTACGTGAAACGGTTTTCTAAACGGTCGAAAGAACAACGCGGATAGATAGTTTTCATATTCTTCTTTTTACCTACTCTCTATTGGTTTAGGCAAGGCGACCCTCCATAGGAGGGTTTATCTAACGTCATAATCTAATCCTAATAGGAATTTTTACGTCCCCATTATTAGATGTACGTGTAGATAGTTCTTGCTAGTATAAAAAAAAAAAAAAAATTGAATGTAGTAGACATTTTTCATGCAACACGTAAAATTATAAACTGTGACTCATGTTTAGTCTAAAGTACATTTTTAATGATTCAGTACAATTTTTCTTTTTAGGTGAATCTTTGGTAGGGAATAGATGAAGCAGCTCGAAGTGTTTTTACTGAAGATATTGAACAAAAATTTGAGGGCAAGAAGTTTAATTAAAAAAAAGATTGATTTAAAATAAATATATGGAGTGTTTTTTCAGCTAAAATTTCTTTGATAGACGGTAATATTAATATTTCCAAGAGGATTGATATACAATTTGTCAGGAGAAATAAAGTCAAGAATTTCTGTCACATGAATAATAATGGTTTAGAAATATTTATGCAAATATGATGTAATATTACCAACTTCTTTAGAAATTATGTATCATATTGTTTCATTTAAAGAAAACACCGGAATTTAATATCGGATAATATAATTTCAAAAAGTGGTTAACGGTCATCTATTTAACTATGATGACAAATAACATTCATATAAAAAAGAGTTCTAGAATCCTTCAGGCTATTTTAAACTTTGACTAATAAAATTGTTGATTTATACAACAGTATTAACAATTGCACCCACCATATAAAAAATTTAAATGGACAAATTTACCGTTGATCGGGTTGGATAACTTAACATGGCAATATTTTTTTAGCGAAAGGAGGAATTAAAATTTATTAGCGTATTGGGATTTAAATTGTTATGTAAAATGGATTGGCCAAGTATTGTGCTTAATTCCAGCTAGAAATAAAAAACGGCTATAACTCTATTGATCTATTTGTTTTGGAGATTACTTTCCAAAAAGGATTATAAAAGAATGTGCGTTCAACTGAAATTATTATTTGTTACACAAAACGNTTGATCAGGAATATAAGGTACAATCATAATCGTGAACGTGTGAATACAATGTATCAACTAATTTCTCGTTTTTTTTTTATTTTGTCTTTACATCTTAAAATCCATGTGATCAGTCTATAATTTTCTTTGAAGAATTACTTTTATTGTTAATAATTTTGGCTTTTTAAAAATCTATTTTCAAATCTCAAATGAACGATTTTAGTTTTAAATGATCATCATGGATTCATTGAAACTTGATAATAAACCTGTTAATATTCATAACGGAAATTACTTTGCGTAAATAATTGGTTCTTTTAAAAAAAAAAAAAAAAATCAATGGGGTAATTGTATGATTATAAATAATCAGATAATCATTCACTATTGATTCCCTGATTTGACGCAATACATAAATCAATTTGAAAGTTTAGATAAGCCCAAAAGCATCTGAAAATGATTATCAATATTTATCATAACGCCTTATGTTCTTGTACAAAAATAGAAATGACCGAACAAGCCATGTGATAATTATTTACAGAATCAGTGGTTTACATTCTCCGATAGAAATTATCGTTATTATACTTTGAATTTTTTTTTTTTAGTAATCATTACCGTTAAAAAAATATATACTATACTAAATGTTTGATAATCATTCTCAGTCAAACCGATAATTTAGGTTAACGTGTTTAAAAATTTGTTCAAGTAATAAATCTGGTATATGTATAAATATAGATGCGTGAGAAAGAATTAAAAGAAAGGGAATTAACCAATCAAAAATTACGATAAAATCATAATATTTGGAATTTAATTTTATTATATTTTTCAAATGAGAATTAAATATATTGTCTTTTCGTGTGAAAGAAAAAGAGAACAATCATAAATTACAATAGGGAAAATAAATATTTAGTTGGAATAAATTGAGATATCCATAAGAGAAATAAATTTTAAATTGTTTTAGAATAAATATGTTTCTATTTTTATATGTAACCCAGTTGCACAGTTTTTCGGTACAATATTTTGTTTTCTTTAGAATTATCTTGATTTTAAACTCAAATTTGTTGATAATTTCTAAAAATAGACTATAGGCGATAAACAAAATCAGGAACGTTATAAAAATCTTGTACTTTTACATATACGGTGTTTGATTTCCGAAATCTGGATTCGTGGCGGTGACATTGGTGACATACAATTTTATTAATTGTAATAAAAAAAAATAAATCACAGAAAAAAGGATATAAATAATCCAAGTAATTCGCATTCCCTTTTCATTTTTAAAAACATTCAATTTATTTCTTTTCTTTTACATTTTAAAAAAAAATCAATCAACAAAAAACCGATAAACTTCGAAAAAATAAGAAAATTTTGTTAAATATGAGCAACAAACTTCCTCAAAGTCATCCTAATGTTTCAGGTAAAAATATCGTCGTAATGTGCGACGGTACTTGGGATAGTCCAAATTCTAGAACAAACGTTTACGTATTATACAAAGAATTACTTGAGAAGGACTACGAACAACACGTCAAATACTTAGATGGAATTGGAATTGGGGAGCAACTCCTCGATTTTGTCATAGATGGCGCTACAGCTCTAAGACTTGCTAGTAAAATTAAAGAGGGTTACAAATATATAGTTGATCACTATAATCCTGGTGATGACATTTGGCTTTTTGGTTTTAGTCGTGGAGCCTATACTGCGAGATGTATTGCTGGAATGATAAGAAATAGTGGTATATTGAAGCTTGAACGTAATATCACGCCTGAACAAATCGATGAACGTGTTGATATCGCTTATGACAATTATCGTAATAGGGATAATAAATATAATCCGGATGGACCTGGTTCTATTGAATTTAAAAATGCTTTTAGTTATCCTGATTCTGAAAAACCAATTATTAAATTTCTCGGACTGTGGGATACTGTTGGTGCTTATGGTTTACCAGGTTTTGTTATTGAAGAAGGTTTTAGGTATTTGGAATTTCATGATCAGAAAGTGCCAAAAATTGTTAATTTTGCTTGTCAAGCTTTGGCCATTCATGAAAGAACGTCTTTCTTTGAACCTTGTCATATACATCCAAGCAGTCCTAGAACCATTATTAAAGAGACTTGGTTCCCTGGTGTACATATGGAGATAGGTGGTGGAAATTTCTTATCATTTGGTGGTAATGAAAGGATCTCTAAAGCAACTATTTTGTGGATGATAGAATACATCGAACAAGTTGGAGGTCTTTTAATGAAAGATGACATTAAGACATATCGTACTCGTTTCTCTCCAGATAATGGACCTTCTTGGAACTTTAAAAATCTAATATATGATCGTAGCAATGCCCTCATCCCAACCCTCATGCTTAGAGATAGAGTTATTCCATTAGATTTAGATCCTAGTCAAAAATTTTTAAGAAAAGATCTACTTTATAGAGATGGTGATTGGTCAATTCCATTTGGTAGTAGAACGCATTTGACTACTCAATATATTTCGAATACTTATGAAGAGTTACGTCGAGTTATGGAGACGAAGGGAATTAAATTATATAACAGTGTAAGATATGATAGGGTGATGATCGATTCGGCTTTCGAGTGGATTCGTCAATTATTTAAGATTTATTTATTTCATATATATTAGATTATTAGCTTAGTTAAATTTTATATATTTTCATACATGTAATTTTCAAATATATTTTTCTTTATGAACATTTTTATATAATTCAATAAAATTTTATTTAAAATATATGTTATAACCGTTTATTGTTTTAATTCTTCTCTATTTACTAATGATTACGGAAATTTAAAATGTGAAATATTTTTCATTGTTGCGGACCCGAGTAATACTAAATAGGTAACAAGATTTTTAGGTTTTTACTAAGGTTATATCAATTTTTATTAAGTAAATTTAAAATAAATTACATATTTTATTAAAATAGGTAAGAGTTTGCTAAAAATTGTAAATCTTGTCTTTTTTAGTCAATTTTTAATAATGCCGGTCAGAATTTTATTACTTCTTTAGTAACTTACTGACATTATCATAATTCCGACCCTGAAAAAATGCGTAATAATTTTTTTTTGCTAACCTCAAATCACGGTACTTTTTGTTTAGTACTTTGAATTTCTGCATACTATTAAATTAAAATACATTTTCGAAATTTGATAAAGCTAAATTATCATTATCTCTAAAAAATTTAATTATGTTAAACTATTTAAACTACTGTATATTATAATTAATTTTCAATCATACAATCCAAGCACTCTGAGTTTTTTTGATCTAAAATTTCAGAAAGCAAGCGACTTGTATAATATGCTTGTGAATGAAATTGTATAATAGAAGTATCAACTTGTTCTTGTGTCAAATCTTTATTGGCTCTCACGAATTCATCCATATCATTTCTTAATTGGTTATCAATATTATCATAAATCATAGTGTATCCACCTTTTTCGTCGTTTAATTCATAATATTCATTAACAGTTCTAAGCCATTGAGATATAATAATTTCAAGATCTATTATAGTTGGTCTTTTAAGAGGATCTGGATCCCAACATTTTTTTATCAATTCTATATAACATTTTGGGGTATTATTTTTAATTTCAGGACGTTCCCCTTTACAAATACTTAAACTAAGTTGATAATCATGTGCTTTGTTATGAAATGGAGGAATACCTGATGTAAATTCCCACATTATCATTGAAAAACTATAAATATCACTTGCTGGAGTATAAGGTTTATTTCTTAATACTTCAGGTGCCATATAAGGCAAAACTCCATAATTTTTATCGATTTTATCTTGTAAATCATTTACAGGTTTACATAATCCTAAATCAATAATATATGTTTCATAATTATCTGATATCAAAATATTACCATCATGAAGATCATGATGAATAAGATCTGATTCATGTATTACCTTAAGTCCCAAAATAATATTTTTTAATAATAGCAATTTGTATTGCCATTTAAATTTAACTATATTAGGTAAACATTTTCTTAAACTTCCTTCTTTTACATAACTCATCACTATTATATAATTTAAATTATTTGGATCCTGAGTGATTCCAAAAAATTGAACGAATTTTGAAAATGATTTTTTCTGACAATTGTAATGATGTATCCACTATTAAATAATTAACATTATTAGTAATTTAAATAAAAAGACAATAAGTAAAACCAAGCAAAATATATAACACCATACCTCACTTAAAAATTTGTTATTTAAACTTGATGAATTGTTAAGATTTTTAAGAATAACCTCATACCCTGTTTGAGAACTCCTTCTATTCCATTGTTGTTTATCAAAATTCCAATTATCAATAGGCCCATCTAACCAAATAGCCTTATGAATTTCACTGAATCCTCCTTTATCATAATATTTAATATCTTTTAATTTATTATAAGGTATCCATTCTAGAACTTGATAACTATTTTTAGCATTTAGTTGCGCTTCTTGAATGAATTTATCAATAAATTCATTTGCACTAGACCACCTTGAAAAATTTTGCTGAAATTGTTTAATATTACATTGTTGACACCAATAATAATGAATATATGGTTGTTTACATCTCTTACATAATATATAATTATTGGAATAATTGTTATTTTCTGTTGCTTTTTGATACCAATAAAAGGCCTTATCTAAATTCTTTTCTGTCCCTACACCATTTTTATAACATATAGCCAAATCATTCATTGCATCTATATCACCATTTTCTGCTGCTTTTTGATACCAATAAAAGGCTTTTTCTAAATTTTTTTCTATTCCTTCACCATTATAATAGTGTATAGCTAAATTAAATTGTGCTTTAACATGATTCATTTCTGCTGCTTTTTGGCACCAATAAAAGGCTTTTTCTATAATTTTTTCTGTTCCCTCGCCATTGTGATAACATATGGCTAACTTATTCATTGCACGTTTATTACCATTTTCAGCTGAGTTTTGATACCAATATAAGGCTTTTTCTAAATACTTTTCTGTTCCTTTACCATTTTCATAACAAATGGCTAAATTAAATTGTGCATCAATATGATCCATTTCTGCTGCTTTTTGATACCAATATAAGGCTTTTTCTAAATTATTTTTTGTCCCCTCACCATTTTCACAACAAATGGCTAAGTTAAATTGTGCATCAATATGACCCATTTCTGCTGCTTTTTGATACCAATAAAAGGCTTTTTCTAAATTCTTTTCTGTTCCTATACTATTATAATAGCATATGGCTAAATTAAATTGTGCGTCAATATGATCCATTTCTGCTGCTTTTTGATACCAATAAAAAGCTTTTTCGAATTTTTTTTCTGTTCCTATACTATTTTCATAACATATGGCTAAGTTAAATTGTGCATCAATATGATCCATTTCTGCTGCTTTTTG
>QKYT01000423.1:10490-43319 GCA_003550305.1 Glomus cerebriforme | reverse complement strand
AAAAAAAAAAAATCACAAAAGAAATTTTTAGTTTGTTTTTGAAATAAATTACCAAGTTGGGAAAAAACTTGGTTTAAAAGTTTTAATATGGTTTAATGGCAAAATCGTCATTAAACCAATAAAGATAAGCAAATTAATATTTTCTTCGTTAAATTCGAGTTATAACGATAAAAAAATTTTAAAATTTTTTTTTTTTTTTTGTCATTCCAAAAATCCTGTAACGTTCCAATAATCTTTCAATCATTAACAACAAATTGATTGAATTCGGATGAATTTCATTCCGTTCCTAATTTTTTATACTGTGTAATACTTGAAAGAGGTTGAAATTTATATTTCTTTTTACCTTTATTGTATAATCCCACAGATTGACGAATTAAAATACTAAAATATAAAACAATAAACATCACTAATCATGCGTGACATTTAAAATGATTGTCCAGAGTATAATAGCAAATTAATTTCTAAATATGGATTGTGTCACTTTATACTTGAAACAGAAGAATATAAGAAAACAATGTCGAGTAAGTTAAATTTCGATGATTCATTAAATCATTTCCATGTTAATGATGTAAATAACAATAATTATTATAAGTTAACTGTTAAGTTTGCGATTATCTGTGAAGTTACAAAGTAAATAAGTAAATTATTCATTTCGTGTTCACATTTAAGTTTAATACCTTCATTTATTTTATGGTGATCGTGTAATTACTATTATCTTTTGTCTTTCATTCAATGTGGAAAGAAGACAATAATAAAGTATTATCTGTTATTATTTAAAATGTATACTGTTGGCGAAATTATCCGTGTAACTTTCAAATGCGTATAAATATACTAACCGATCACGTGCTGAACATCATGTTACATTAATGATTACCAATAGCAAACCAATTTCTAAAAATGGTTAATATTATCTCATTATCTTTGAAACACGGGGTGAATGGGAAAGATTAGGGAAGAATATAAATAACGAACGAACAATTTAAAGATGTCACGATAATCGATAATTTTAATATTGTGAAGATTAACTCAATGAACTCATAAAAATTCATTTGTTTCGATTTATTATAAATATGCTTTGATTTCTCCTTATCGAAATTCCTCACCAAATAACAAAAGGTTCAAAGAACAAAAAAAACGAATAAAACAAAAAATTTCTCAACACTTCTCAAGTAAAATACAAAACAAAATGAATCCAACTACCATCACCGCTAAACCAGTTGTCATTGTTGCTTCCGAGGTTACAGAAAAACCTCTCAATCCTACAAATTCATGTTCCATAATGTAAACACGCTAATTCTAAACAAGAAAAACTTTGGAAGGCGGTACGAACTAAAATACGCAATTGTTAGCCTGGTGCTACCATGAATATTTAAAATCGTAAAATGTAAATTCTCTTAACAATTTTATTAAAATCAATTAGTTATATTTTTTATCAAAATTTATAATACTGTATAATTCTTTTATATACTGTACTTTTATAAAAAGAATTATTATTTATTTTTTTTTTCAATGTATTTTTTTTCATGGTTTCACATAATTTTGCTCTATTAAATCATTAAATAAAAATTTTTTTTGCCTTTATATAAAGATAAATTACAAATGTTTTGTTAAACTTGTTATAAATGTCCATAAAAATTAATATCAATTTTTTTTTAAGATCGTAATTGATTAAATATCTCGCTCCTGCGGCTCATTTTTTGAAATAAACGATAAAAAAAAATAACCCAAAGATGTAATTTTTGTATTTTATGCTGCTGGGGTAGAAAAAAATTTATTGAACGAATCAGGACTATTGCTTGTGTTTTTCTCATGTTTCTAAACAATTCAAAAGCAAAAATTTCACTCTTATTTAATTTAACGTCAATGCGTGGTGACTTATAGAATCTTTTTAAGTCACAATGAAACGAGAATATAAAACCTTTATAAAAGTATAAAATTTAAATATAATTATTTAATTATTTAATTACTTTGCTTATAATAAAATCTGAAATTATTAAAATTTACTTTACCGTGCTAAAATTTTTAATCAAACGCATTTTTTTTTTAAAGAAAAAAAATAATATTTTTTCAAATTTTTTAAAAGGGAAGTAAATAAATACCCTTAGATATGCATTATTAAATAAAAAAAAAATATCTAAAATTTTATGCAAATTATTCACTGAATAATATTTTTAAAAATAAATATACAACTATTTTCTAGTAGTACGTTTGAATTAGAAATCATTCTGTTTCAAAGGACAATTAATTTTTTCATTAATAAAAATTAAGATCGCAGGATTCATTCGAGGAAAAAATCACCAAAAGAAGTTAAAAATCTTAATGTGTAAACCTGAAATTTGATAATACAGCTCTGAAAAATTCTGATTTTCTTATGATAAATTTCTTAAAAGTGAATAGATTACTTAAACCGCTAAATGAATGATAGAGAAATAAGAAATAAACAATGTAAAAGCGTAAAATTCGTTTGTCTTCATTGTTATAAATACACTTTGATTTCGCCTTGTTAAAATTTCCTCATCAAACAAAAGGTTCAAAGATCAAAGACAAGTCAAGCAAAATAAATTTTCAACCCTTCTCAAAATTAAACCAACAACTGTTACTATTTGTCATTGTTGCTTCTGAAGTAACAGAAAAACCTGTCAGTACTAATCAACGCTCTATAATATAAACACTAACAGCTAATTCAACTTTTTTTCAAAACCCACTCTTCAAAATACAAATGATTTCACATTAAAACCGACTTGACCTAGTCCTAATTGTTCTTATAACGGTCCAAAACTAAATTCGTTATTATAACTTAAAATTTTAAATTACAGGAATAAATTTTTTTTTTTTTTTAATAAAGTAGTAAATTTTTTTTTATTTGTCTGTTAAATATTCCTATTTTTATTATTCTCGTTCTTTGATTAAAAATAAAATACATTTTTTGTTTAATAAATTTCAAATATTTATTTAACTTGTTATAAATTGTCATAAAACAATAACTGACCCACTTTATTAAAACATCTCGCTGTTGTACTTCACTACTTCATTTCGCGAGCGATTACTTTCGAAAGCTAGCTGAGTTAAAAGAAAATTTGGTTGAAAAAAAAATACTAAAAAAAAGCTAAATATTCACCAGAAATCTTTAATTTATTTTGCTTATAATTTTTATTATCTCGCGTATTAAGTTTGTTATCAAAAAAAAAAAAAGTTAAAATTGCGTAACTAAATAATCGTTGAATATGTCAGTGATAAGAGTTTAATTTTCATTAAAAAAAATTTTTTTTTTATAAACGAATTTTAACGTGTTCTTCATAATAAAAAATTAAGGACGCAGAAAACTCAAGTGGTGAAAAAAACTTACCATATGATTTAATGATAAAATTACCATTAAACTAATAAAAGCTACACAAATAAATACTATTATGGTAAATTCAAGTAATCGAGTTATATTGTTATAAAGATAAAAAATTTTTTTTAAAAATATTTTTTTGAGATCAAATTTCTCAATAATTGGCTGATAAAATAAAAAGAGAAATTAACAATTTTTTTTTATCTATCGGATGAATTGAATTCGATCCATTGCTATACATATATACATATTACTTGGAATGAGGTTTAAATTTACTAGATTCTATATTGAAGTATGACCTGAGAATATCTCAATAAATTTTTTTTTACCTTCATTTATTGTATAATCCTAAAATGTTAAATGTGCTATTAACGAATTGAAATACAAAAAAAGAAATTACTATCGGGAATAAGAATATGACATCAGGTCAAAATAATAATCATGCACGACCTTAAAAATGATTGTTCAGAGTATAATAGTAAAAACAGTTTCTAAAAATGTGTTGTGTTACTTTCTTACACTTGAAACATGAAGGGAGAATATTAATGCAGGAGATAATAGTGAAATACACTGCATATAATAAGAATACAATAGTTAAATCTCGATGATTTAACTTTATAAAGTTCGTTTGTCTCGATTATTATAAATACATTTTGGTTTCGGCTTGTTAAATTTCTCCAAAAAAAAAGTTCAAAGAACAAAACAAATCAAATCAAAAAAATTCTCAACTCTTCAACTCTTCTCAATAAAATACAAATCAAATCAAAATGAATCCAACAACCATCACCGCTAAACCAGTTGTCATTGTTGCTTCCGAGGTTACAGAAAAACCTCTCAATCCTACAAATTCATGCTCTATAATGTAAAAATCGAAGTACTAAACGACTTCACAATGAAATTATGATAATATATTTATCTGTTATGGCCTGATGCTATCGTAAAGATTTAAATTTATCGGATCGTTCATTTATTATATTTAGTAAAAAAAAAAATTAATTTTAAAAGTTTTAAAATTTTATTTGTATTTTTGAAATATCAATCAATTTTTAATGATTTGTACATAATTTTATTTTTATTCTTCGATTAATTATTAAAATAATAAAATAATATTTTTATTTTTATATATCAATAAATTTTGAATGTTTTAATGTTTTTATTAAACTTGTTATAAATTATCCATGCATGATAAGTCGATAACTAATATTTATTTTTAAATTGCGCTCTTTTCTAAATTTAAATTTAAAAGTGCGGATAATGACTATATAAATTAAAAAGAACTCGTTTTCAAAATTATGATAGAAGCATATATTTTGATAAGCCAAGTGTAGTAATGTTCGGTAAAAAAAAAAATGCCGGTATCATATTTATTATCGTTAAAAATATTCTATAATTTATCACTTTTAAAATATTTTAATTGCTGAATATATAATGATTTAAAGACGGGATAGTTATTTAATCGCAAAAAAAAAATTACAACCCGCGTCGACAAATTAGAATAGACTAAGATACAAGTTTCAAAGTTTTCCATATGCGGATTATACAATAGATTGCAACCTAATTTTTTTTCGATATCTGAAATGAGGACATAAGCTGCGCTTTAAAAAAAACGCATACTATAGTTGTACAACTGAAATAATGCATTAATATTATCTCTATAAATAGCAACGGATTTATTTTAAAAATGATTGTACAACAAATAACGAGTAAAACATATCTAAAAATGGATACATGATTGACAATTCAGTTTCGAAACACTAAGGGGAGTGCATAATGCAAAAGGAAGAAGATAATAGTAAAAAATAAGGTACACAATAAACTCTATAATAACCAAAATGTTGTGATTTTAAACACATTTGTTTGTTTGATTTGTTATAAATACGCTTTAATTTCGCCTCGTTAATTCTCATCAAAAGAAAAAACGAAAAAACAAAAAACAAAAAAAAAACAAATAAAACAAAACCAAAATTTTAAATCTCTCTCAAAATCAAAAACAATCAAATCAAAATGAATCCAACTACCATCACCGCTAAACCAGTTGTCATTGTTACTTCTGAGGTTACAGAAAAACCTCTCAATCCTACAAATTCATGCTCTATAATGTAAACGTTAAACTGCTACTAATTCAAATTTGGAAGTCGGTACAAATGACTTCACAATTGTTGGCCTGGTGCTAACATGGAAGATCCTCTTAACGGTTATAAAATTTGATTCATAAGCATTTAAAAATTTGTAAAAAAAAAATCTTGTAATTTAAAATTTAAAATTTTAGTTTTTCATATTTGTAAATATTTTTTTTTTTTATTTTCAAACAATTTTTTTTAATAAAAAAATAATATGAAAATTTTTTATTTATAACGATAAATTTCAAATAATTTTTTTATTTTTGCGAGTAAATAAAAAAAAACAAAAAGTATAATTTGAGTTCCCCGTGTTTTATACTGGAATAGGAACCAAGACCACTTCTATACTGTACAGTACATATTATTTAGCTTTTTAAAATAAAGAAAATATCATATCATATCAGATATTAAGATGCCAAAATATTTAAATAATCTTTTAATCATAATTAAATAAGAATTTTAATTTATAATTCTGGCCAAAATTTCCATAATTCTGGCAGAATTTATAATGTTGGCCCTAAATTTGATTTAAATCCATTTCCTTTTTAGAAATTGTGTCACCATGGGCAAAATTTACGTTTAATTCAGTAATTTTTGAATATTCATTTTCGCCGGTCTGTATACGGATAGTTTTAAATGTAAAACGTATTTCTATTTTGGAATAAATAAAAAATAAAAATAATTAAATAATCTTAGATATGTATTATTGAAATTATATTTAAATTAAGATTACTACAGACGAATAAAAAAAATTCTGATTCTAATATTTTTGTGTTCATTCAATGTTAAAAAAATCATTAAATCATTCTATTTCAAAAGAAAAGAAATTTTTAATTGCAATAAAATTAAAGCCGCAGGAAACTTTTTATAAAAGTTTTGACGAATCAAATCACAACAATTATTGCTACACCAGTCGTTATTGTTGTTACTGAAGTAATCTCATTCCTCAAATCAATGTAATAATAATAATTTTTCGACGGCTTCACAAAGTACAAACCTATCTTTCAATTGACCTATGCTCTAAAAAATCATTTAAATTAGTATATTTTTTAAAATTCATTAAATCATATAAATAATATAATTTTATTTTTTTACGCTAAATTTCAAATGTTATCAATGAAAAACAAAGATTTAGTCTTAAGGTGACATAATGTTATATAAATAAATGTTTGTATTTTCGTGTATGATATTGATTCGGTTGATGTTTATGAATATACAGTAAAATACATAGTAATTTTCTTAGTAAGGAAAAAGATATCTTTCATTGTAATTTACCAAGCATTTGTGGAACCGTTTTCCAAATATATTTTATTTTACATAAGAGAAATTTAATATATGCTTTATTTATTTTTGTTTACAATAATAAGAAATTTATATCATTAAATTCGGAAATTAGAGTACGACTAAAATAAGAGTATACTGTATATATCAAGAAGCCAACCAATTTCCTTTTATAAATTTCGGAAGTTTCAAATTCTAGTAAGCGAAACTAGTTTCAGCCAACAATACTAAATCGGTTTCGGGTTTTCCGGAACATTAGCAGTATGGTTCTGCTTTTAGCTATTAAAGATAGGAAGCATTTTAAAAGAGCAGTTTTCTTATATTGCTCGTCTTTTCACTATCCTTACATAATTTTTTCTCAATTATGCCAAGAATTTTAAAAAATATATTACCAAAATATGGCGGAGATGGGAGGATTAAACATGATTTTAATGATATTATCACAAGCCCAGATTATGGCGGTATTATCCTACAGCCAAATAGGATCATGCTTTTTTTTTACCGTGCTGATATTTTTTTATTAAGCTATAAATAAACTACAATTACACAATTATTATTGATATTTTTGACGTTATTTCTAAAAATAATGTGAAATATTATGATAAAGAAAAAAATCATCATGCAAATATTTAAAGTAAATTATATCTTCCTTCTTGAACTTGTTTGTGGCATTTTATTTGAATTTAAGTAAAAAGAAATAAAGAAAAAAGTAAAAGGACGCGTCACGAAAACCCAGAAAAAATAGTATCAGCATGATCATGGGTAGCTGCAGAATAATACAGTTATTTCTAATATTTATCAACTTAAAAAGTATTAATATTAAAACCATAAGAATTCAAAGTGGAGATGTTGAATGGTCTTCAATTACTTATAATATAGCGACAATGGACGGAATATCAAAAGAATATATAGGTAATATGTACGGTGGTAATGGAATTGGTAGACAAGATTTTACTCTTGCTCCTGATGAAAAATTGACGGAAATAAGTGGTAAATTTGGTTACTACCTTACTTATACAATTATAAATATTTAGTGTTTAATACAACACAAAGAACAGTTATTTTAGGTATAGATACACACAAATCATTTTACCTGTGGGTGTTATCCATGGTAGTGGTGGTGATTATGTGGATTCTATTGGAACGTACGTGATTAAAGAATCAACACAAGAAACAGCAACAACAATGGCCACTTCTCTTAACAAGTCCTTAATTATAGCTCCTCTACTTGCCTCTTAGGATTGTGTATTTTAATAATTATAGGAATTTATCTACGGAGATAGAAAGATTCGTCTTTCAAAGGCTATCCCATCTCCGGTAATGAGTTATAATTAATTCTTTATCTTCCTAGACCCATCTTGTCTTCTACTATTTAAGCACACATTGATATACTGGTTTTGAAAAAGTATTGGTATATGAATTATCGGTCATAATGCTGCCCAATAAATCTGATTTTGGCTCGCATTATAATTAAATTCTGGGTATGCCCAAACTACAGTGCTAGTCTAAATTAAATTAACCTAAAATACCAGTACAACGTATTTATACAAAGTATTCCTTATTGTATAATATCGCTCTGTGTCAATTTTTAAAAACATTTTATACATAATATAACATAATTTGAGTATATAACGTCGTTGTATATTTATAAAAAAAAATTATAAATCAAAAACTATTCTTAATAATAGGAAGGTATAATAAATATGGTTCAACAAATGGTTATGATGATTTTTTATAAGATTAAATAACTTCTTATAATTTACTTTATTTTTTGTTTTATTAAATCAAATTATAAAAATGTTGTCCAATAAATTATCAACATTAAATTGTCCGGCCAAACTAAAATCTTAATTAAAAAGTATTGAAAAATATAATGTAATTTAAGCTTACACTTGGCCAAATATAGGTCAACCCATACCTGTTTCTCCTGAACACTACTTTTAGATGACAAACCTTGTTCAGGTTAAAATTAACAACTCACTTACAACTCACCTATAATCCAAAATCCAATTCAAGTCCAAGCTGAACTTAAAAAAGGAGTGACACGGAATGTTGTATAATAGGGTTAGTATAACTTATAAAATTACTATTAGGTATTAATTATAAATATCATTATAAATCCATGTTTCTAAACCTTTATATTCTTGCTTAAGAATTGAAATGAATAAACATTAATAATTTCTTGGAAATTATCCTTTCATTACCTACTAAGAAATTTTTTGTGTTCAGGAGGGATTATATTCTAATATCTCTTAAACCTGCGCGTGAATATTTGAGGTTAGAACTGGATGTACCAAACTGGTTTTGGACTCAGTTCCAACCGGTTTTCAGACAATTCGGGTCAACCGGTTTCAGATTACAAATTGCAATTAAAATGGTTGCTAAACCAGTTCTGAACTAACTGAACCAATTTATCCCGAAAAAGTAAACTCCGACGACTTAGCAGTTCCGCAGTATTTAGCAATTTATTTTCCAAGTCGAAAGACATATTTATTTCGCAAATTCATTTATTTTCACTTATCTCACGCTTTGTTTCATTTTTTAAACACAAATTTTATTTACTTAAAAAACTGTCGTGACATTGCTTACTTAAACATACAGTAAATAACAGAGAAAAAAATAAAAACAAAATAAAGAAAAAAAAATGAAAAATAAAAACTTAGCATAGCAAGAAAAAAAGTGGCAAAAACTTTCCCAGCCACAGGGAAAACTCCAAAAAAAAGCACTAAAAAAACTTGCTAAAAGAAATATAAAAAAAAAAGATAAAAAAACAAACTGCTGGCGAAAGCCAACATACAAAATTTGGTTTAAAAATAGTTTAGAGAGATTTTACTTCAATAATAAAGTCTTCACCCCATGGAACAATTTTAAAGGTTTCTTTAGGGTGTTCGTATTCATTATCCAAAACACAGTTCCATCCATATTTAGGATTTCTAAAATCTTCTAGTGGTTTACTAGGATCCGTTATTCTACGACCACGAATTAGCCATTGAGTATTAAAGAAACCGCAGGTTATGGCTTGCATATATTCACCGCAGAGCGGACATTTACACTCGTGACCATTTTCGAACAAGTTAAATTTACCTCCATTACGAAAGCCCCAACCAAAGATAGAGCGCTCACTTTGGCCATAGGCTCGACAAGAGGTGTTTTTGCAATGACCTTTTAGAGGAAAAGAAATATTACTTATTAATAAACTTAAACTTTTATAAAGGTTAACATTTACTTTAGCTTTACCTTCAAGATTTAAACCCCAACTTAAATGTCTCCTAGAATCATCGTTTTTGATTGCGCAATCCGCAAAATATTTGCCGCCAAAGTTTGAACTACTACCTGATGAGGAAACTTCACGATGACGCTTTTCTCTTTCGTCGTCAGACATTTTGCTTAAATTTAGGTTCTGTTTAATGGAAAAATTTAGGTTTTAGTTTAAAAAAAAATGGTAAAGAATTTAAACAGGGAAATTAGCCCGTAACCTACTTTTGATGGATAATGTATAACTTATGAAAAACTTAATTTTTGGAACCAAGAAAGAGGAACAAAAGATAATTCTAAGCCTATAAATAAGAAAAAGACATACTATCGAATCACGTGATCGTATGAAAATCATGGCAAATTGAATGAATCCTGAACAAAACTTTGTTCTAATAAATACTTTGGGAAGCTTATAATTTATAATGAAATGAAAAAGCAAATCAAGACGTAAAAAATTGTGGCAATATGTTAAATATTAAAAAATTAATATCATTATAAATTTCTAAGTTTATTTGTATATATTATTTAATAAATGATTAAAATTTTTTAATAGCGAACATTTTTCTTTTTGAATATAAATTTAAGAAATTTCATTTGGTGATTGGATTTTGCTAAATGTCATTGACGGTGGTTGTCACCGCACATGAAATTCTTTAACTATTATAAATTTACACATATTAATAGCGCTTATTGATTAGGTTAATATATTAGTCGAAAATTCAAATAAAGTAAAACTGTTGTTTAGATAGTTTTTGAGGAAAACTTGAATTTTACATTTTTTCAAAATTTGATGCGATTGATTATACATATTTATTTAACATACCTATGATTTAAATTTTTTTTAAATTAAAATTTTTTTTTCAAGTATCTTAACTCTGGCCGAAATGATCATGTTTGGCCAGAATTAAGCGGTGGTAGTGACAATCACCTAATACCCATCTTCGAAGAGTTTCTACTGGATGTGAGCAATTCTGGCTAGGGATTGGAATTGATTCAATCGAAATCGAATCTTGAGAATCGATTCGATTAATCGAATCTAAGATTCGATTTGACGATTCGATTTTCGATTTGTGATTAATCGAATCGAAATCGAATTTTATATATAATAAATTTCACTGCGTCAATCATTTTTTAACACATTTGTGGCGCAGCAATTTCGATGATCTCGCAGACGAAATTTCAGTGGATTTAAGTCATTTAACTAAACTTTTTATCGCCGTTTTCAAAAATATGTGAATCAGGTGATGATTAATAAACAAACAAATTTGATCACAATTTCATGAACATCCAATCAAATTGCTACATGTTATTTTGAATTCCAACGAAAAAATCGAAAAAATCACTGAAATTCGCAGAAATCGTTTGTGCACAAAAAAAAGTATTTAAAAAGTTCATGCACTTGTTTATAAAAAACAAGTTATTTTTCTTTATAAATAGCAAATTTAAGTTGTAAATTTAACAAGCAAAAAGAAAGCTCTCAAAAATCACACCTCTAGCTAAAATTAGATGAGAGGTAAACAAAAATATTTACAAAAATCGAGAGTTTCACAAATTTTATTTTGTATTACATTGTACAAATTCACGTATTTTTGAAAACAGCGATAATTGATGATTTTATTTTATAATAAGTTTTATTTATATAGATATATTGAAATGTTTAATACAAATTTATCAAAAAAAAAATAAAATCGTGTAGTATGATTTTATGTTAATCCGTCCAAAGTTCTTTTTTCGAATTTGGGTGGCAGGAATGTTGATCATTAATGTTGATCCAAATTTATGATAATATTTTTTTACTGCGGCGCAGTTATGGACATAATAAGATTACTTTTGCTGCGCCATGATATAAAAAAATCAATTTTTCAATCCCTAATTCTGGCCAGAATTATAATTTCGGCCAGAATCATAAAATTTCCAAATAAGGGGACGTCTAAAGCGGAGCAGAATCACGTGATCATAGTGCATATCTGTCACCCCCGCGTCACACCTTCATTTTCCATTTTCCTAAGTATTCTAGGGACTTAAAATTTTTTCGATAGGTGAAATCCTATTTATCACCTGTCATTTGTCACATGCATAATTTCTTAATGCCATAATTCCGGCCAAAAATTTTACGAAAATCACGTGATTCTGCTCCGCTTTAGACGTACCCCAAATAAGGAAATATGTACCGACGTAATTCGGGCCAAAATTCATAGTGCTGGTCCAAAATTACTAGCATCTAGTAAGTTTAGCATATCAATAATTTATAATTCTCAATAATTTCTCAATTTCTCATGATTTCTCATAATTTCTCATAAAATTCAAATTTTCTATAATTTATTAAGATTTCTCAATTTATAATTATGTCCAGTACTGTGTGGATTTGGCCTGAATTACGGTAATTACACAGGAAAATTGAATGCACAAATCGGTTCGGTTCGGTTAAACCCAAAAACACAGCCGATTCTAACCTCTAAGTGAACATAAGATTGTTCTTCTAATAATATTTTTTTCTTTATCATGACCTACTTTACTCAATCGTGTTTGAAAATTACAAAATAACGCGTAAATTTGAACAAATCCTTCATTACTTTAAAATTTTTAACACGAGTTCAGCAGTATTAAAGAACAAATATAAAGGTTTTATACAATTAATTTTATTATTTATATTTATATTTTATGTTTAGATACTGTAGTTATAACACCTACAATATTTTTACAATATTTTTACTAATAAATAAAAGTTCAAAAGTTGTGCGGCAAAAAAGTATTACTCTATCTATGTGTGATGATGTATTTATTGAAATTAGTCAATCAATCCAGGGATCGAAATCCAGGGATCAATTTTTTATGGTGTCTTGTGAAATGAGATATTGCGGATTTTTAATAAAGCAAAAAAAAAATTTTCAATCAGCATTATCGCGGAATCATTTTTTGTTCATGAACTTCTTTGAAACTCCCGCGGAATACTGGCCTTTTGATGCAATTGCTTACACTACTATTACAACAACGACATTGTTTCCCGCATTCTTCAGCGATGCGCAAAAATGAAAGATTGTGATGCTCAACTAGCAGAAGAACTTCTGAATTCTGGCTGGAAGGTACATAAATAAAATATTTGAGTTTCTATGAATAGAGATACGCGGCATATCA
Source organism: Glomus cerebriforme (assembly GCA_003550305.1). Classification (NCBI taxonomy): domain Eukaryota; kingdom Fungi; phylum Glomeromycota; class Glomeromycetes; order Glomerales; family Glomeraceae; genus Glomus; species Glomus cerebriforme. The sequence goes on along the minus strand of QKYT01000423.1, from coordinate 30,194 downwards.
CCTAGCTGTATTACTCTTGGTCATACAATGATGGCTCTTGGCTTTCGACAGCTGGCTGAGTTATTCCTGGTTGCTCAGTGATGGCTCCTTGCTGTTGTCGAATGACCGTTAAAATTCTTGGAATTTTCTACTTGTCTCTGCCTGAAATTGTGCTAATTATTATAATGACTTTTTTTACAAGAAACTCGCTACAACCGTGAAGGCTCGCGTAACTGTTAACCAAATCAGGGTAAGCTTTAGGGGTTTTTCAGTTGCTAATCCACACTCATTTCTGTTGTTTCTGTTCCACAATATCAAGAGAGAGGCCACTGTTTCCACTTACGCTGATGGAGCAGAATCAATATCAAAGATTCTATGGCGATTCTTGATGATATCGATGCCATGACATCAACATCAGATGCTACTTCTAAATGATCTTTTGGAGTTTATGGACAATGATCTCAAGGTTAGTAAATGACGTGTTTTCCATAATTATTGCCACTAATTATGTTCCAATCGTTTTGGTGCAGTTTAAAAAAAGTTGTTGACTATGGAAGCAATGCTTCATCTCATTTTTTTTTGCATCAAAGGAAGAATCATCATTTCAATTCTAGTATCGATGAGAAATTAAAATTTATGATGTCAGAAGTATCCCTCAGCTCAGCCACTTCCGAAGAGACGGAACAGACTGACATTTCAGCCACACCAAGTGAATTTACATTGCAAAATGGAATTATTTGCACGACGGTAAGTATCCTTTTGCTCCTGCATAAGCCTCGAGTTTTATAGAGATCATCTAAACAGCCACCTGAATATAGATCTCAGACCATAAAAAATGGAAATTCAAAAAACAGTCTATATAATTTAGGGAAGAAAATGTACGTACTAAAACTAAGAACTGTGATATACTGTGGTGTACAATTAAAGAATATGAACGCTAACCTAAATTTCATTATGTTTCACCTCATCCATTTAATCCTTCTGATGAGTCAATTTGACAATTTGATAAGATTGGAAATATTTTATTATTACAGTATTACTGTTATTTTATTGATTTTGTGCAGAAAATTCTATCTTTTAAATAAAAACCCTTTTTTTTAAAAAAAAAAACAGTACCGTATTTATTTTTCTTTTTTTTATATAATTCTTTCAGGTAATATCGATATCGTTAAATTAACAATAATTTGTTCGGTATACAAAATATAAATACAGTAAAATGTGAATTTTTTTTTATTCGGATCTGTATAATTTTAGATAATGACGTGTGAAATCGTGATGTATATTACCGATTTCATTTTTTGAAACCTGTTTTACGAATTTACGAACCGGCAAGATCACATTAAATATTCGGTTACAATTTATCCTCCCTTTTTTCTCATGGATTCCACAGTACTCTCAAGAGCCTTTGGTTCTTGTGATTGTAAAACAAAATTAATATTCATTTCATAGTTAATTTTTTAAGAGCTCATATTTGATGAATTGGAGACAGATTCTAATATTAAAACAAACTTCAAGAAAAAATTAATTATTTGAAAAAAAAAGTATTCAAGACAAACCTTCTAGCAGCAACCGTCTATTTATGACTTTTGCTGTTAATAAATGAAAGACCTTACTATCCTTCATGTAAAAGAACTAATTTAACTCACTTTCGGGTTTAAGCACCTGTATGCATTCATGACATTAACGCCGGCGGAAGAGTTGGCAAAAAAAAAGAATCAACCATTATGATGAACATCCAATACTTAGAAGTATTCAAGTACGTTCAATAATATTGTATTTTGCAAAGAGCGTAATAAAATTTTAATACAGTTATACCATTTTTTTTTTCAGGAGGTCATACTTTTCATTAAGAATATTCAGGTAGAATACCACGCGAAAACAATTGAACTCTTTGCAAAAGAAGTAATCGGGCAAAATCAGAATGATGTTAACAATGTTCAAAGATATTTATTGTGTTGAACTTTAGATTTTTTTGATGGATATTGTGTAGATAAACCGATGGTTATTCCTTTGATGACAATTATTATTTAATGCTGGAATTAATTGTTGAGATAAATACAAATCTTGTTGAACCTTGGGATGATGATCAAGTTAATTGAGAAAAATATAAGGTGGTTTAAAAATTATTTGGTAAACTTTAGAATTATTTTTATGCGTTTGATTTTTTTCCCTTTCTTGAATCGGTTTTTTTAACAATTTTTTTTTCAATATATGTAAATAGGACGAATAAAAAATATAAACGAATTCGATTTTAAATTATATTTCTACCAAAAAAAGTGAAGATTATGAGATAAAAAAAAAATCTTGGTCTTGTACGATAAAATTTTTTTATAGAGTCGTATTTATTTTTTTCATTTTTTTTTTTATTACTTATTTTCAATTTTTTAAATCTCCTTCAAATTCAAGGATCAGGAGTTTTTTTAGTTATGAAAAAAATAAACGAGATTAAGAACAAAGCTATAACTATGATGGAAACAAAAGCTACTCTAAAACCGGAATGAGAAGGGCTATTCTTATTCCTATGTTAGTATGAGAACAGGGGTTCTTATGGCAGAAATCCGTATCCAGATCCTTGTCTATGATGAAAATTCCTACCCAGTTTCTTACGATGGGAACTTACGCCAATGGAAATAGTAAGAGTCTTTATATAAAAAATATCTATTTGGTAGAAATCCCTATCCTGATTATAAAGTTATACTTACAGAAAGAGTGATAATAAAAATGAAAATGATAATGGATATAATAATAGGACAATAGGAAATTGGGAATAATAATATAAATAATAAGGATAATAATAGGAGGAGTAATATTATTCAAATTTGAATACAAAATAAAATAATTTTTACGTGTAAATTTCAATTTGATGAAAATTGGCCGGTTGAAAACTTAATCATAATTAAATTCACGTTCTGAAAATGCTAATCTTAATTTTTAAATTTTACAATTAGTAAAATTGAAGATTTCTAGTTTAGAGGATAAAATCCGATCAGATGATACCAACTATATTTACTAAAAAATACAATCCTAGAATAACAATAGTATAAGAAAAGGCAAGCAGAATTGCTTTGAACTTAGAAGTAGCGGCAAAGGGTATTATTAGTCCAGTAACGGTTGCTGTAAACCTGTAATTGTTGGTTGTGCTGGTGTTACTGTTGCTGTAACTGTTGCTGTAGCTGTAGGTTGTATTGCTTCTGCAATCATGATCGACCCAATAGATTCCAAAAAGCCGCCACAACTACCATAGATAACACCTACAGGCAAATTGAATGCTGTATCCTCTATTCTATTTACTCTGTCTCCAAAAGTGTATGTTTTTTGAGATGTCTGGATCTCTAAATATTTTATAACAATACTACCAATGTAGTCACCATATTTACCGCTTATCCTCGTCGGTTGTTCATCGTCATTAAAAATAAGATCATGTTTAGTACCTCCATTACCACCGTACTTATTACCTTTGTAATCATGTGATGCTCCATCCAATGTAACTATATTATAGGTAAATTGGAGATTATCCACAAATCCACCACTTTGAATTTCTATTTTTTTAATAGTAATACTTTTTATATTGGTAGCACAACCATATGTCATAATAATATCATTATAATCATTATAATCATTCCCTATATTACCGCCGTACTTTGGTGATATATTTTTTACGATTATTGTCATGATTTAAAAAAGAAGTAGGAAAAGACAAGAAATACCGCCCTTTTTATAATGAATGACCATTATCCTGTTGCACAAACAAGCCAATTTCCGAAATTGATAATGAACCACATCATTGCACCATAAATAAAACTAGTTAAATTTGGGATATGGACATAGTAAAAAAAATAATTTAGATTTGGAATTTATAATAATAAAATTTAACTAAGTTTAATAATTTTAATTGACAGCACATATTTTTACTCCCATTACTACACTAATTGAAACTAATAAGAAGAAATAATGAATAAAAATAAATAAATAAATTTATTTGCAAACAATTTATTCAATTTGTTTATTTATTAAACATAATTTTCTTTTAAAATATAAATTAAATATTTTAATTAATAAATAGTTTAAAAGCAATTATAATTTATTATACATATTTATTAGTCCGGAAGGACTATAAAAGACCAGGATCGGTGTCACAAAAATGTCCGTCTGTGTGATCGGTTGTATTTGTTACACGTAAACTCGTGTTCATGTACAGGAAAAGATTTTAAAACTAATAATAAATTTTTACTATTTTATTTGTTTTATTATAAAAATATACATAATAAAATTAATAATTATATCGTTATTCACTTCACTAATACTTAAAGTATCATGTGTAGGACATGATGATCATTAATTGTTTAAATTTATTCTGATTAGATTAGAGTTATACTTAAATTAGGATTAGGATTAGGATTTAGAGAACGTGCCCTACCTAATTTTATATTTACAACAATAAGTAAATATGAGTCATAAATATTCCTATAGTCATATTATACATGATTAATTGTTCGCATAAAAATAAGATGCGTGATTATATTTGAGTTGCGTGAGTCATAATTAACAAATGTTAGAGTAGTTCAGCTACTTTAAACATACAGTATATGATACGTAAAATATGAATAGGAAAATATCCTAAATATTTTTAATTTCTTTTAAACTTCCTGAAGTTGTTATTTTCTTATAAATATATAGTTAAATTAATAATATTAAAAAAAAATAGTTATTCGAGCTTTTTGTGTTCATATATGCTAAAACCATTCAGGCATTTTATAGGTGATAGAAAATATTCTATCATCTAAAGATTTTCGCCAATATACTAATTACATCACATACTTAAGTATAAATATGGGTTCCTTTAATCAAATTTAATTACAAACTGTTTAGATCACTTTTAAGTATTAACATCATCAGATATAATAAGAATTATAAGATCATTGTCGAAAGGGAAGTCACTTGATCAACCAATAGATTGCAGCATGACGAATCACGCGTGTTTCGTTAATAAAGCTTAAAGTTTCAATTGTAAAATTTTTTTAACTTTAATAAAGCTTACATTTATTTGAGTATAAATTTATATTATATGTTTAATTTATTTCATTTCTTCATATTTTAAAGTTTTACAGTTCATCGATACATTTTATCATTCTGTTTATTACTAAACGTTAAAATAATTAGCACACTTCGGACATTTAACGGTTTTCGTTTCCTAGTCTTAAAGATTTTTTTATCATAATCGATTACATTTTTAATGATTTATTATTTTATCGATTTTTAAAAATTAAATTGATATTTTAATAAATACTAAACTTTTTTATAACTTTTCATAATTTTATTTTTATTCTTCAATGGATATGTAATAGTTATTCCACGGGAATCCATGGATATCAATGATTTTCACGGCTACGCCGTGAAAATAATGATATTCTAAGGTGACCGTGGAATAACTGTTTTATATCACGGTTCCGTCATATACAATAACCATTTTAACTATTAGACTTTTTAATTTACCAGCATTTTTCTTTTCGTATAATCATTTTTTTCTTTCACATTTTTTTGCATCATATTTCTTCTCACGTTATCCTTTTTTTCTTTCATATTTTTTCGCGTCCACTTTCTTATCAAAAACCCCCTTCAGGAAATTTCTTCAAATTCAATTTTTTATATCTAAAAATAATATTTTAAGGTGCTATATTTTTAATAATTATTATGTTCAATATTATATTTTTACTATAATAATTTTTAATACATAAATTAATCTTATCATGTAATTGGTCAATTTACCGTGAAAAATATCAATAAATTTTATGATATGATTGGTCAATTTACCGTGAAAAATATCAGTAAAAAAAACCACGGCAATTAATTAGGAACCGTGGTATAAATATAATAAATTTATAATTACATGAAAATAAAAAATTTTCATTTATTGATTTAATCGAAGATAATTATTTTTTTTAAGACATTTTAATTGATCCACTTTATTGTTGCTACGTTTCATAATTTGTTAAGTGAAAACTATTGATGTTTTTTAAACTCAAACTTACAAAAGTCCTCAAAATTGTGTTTAAGTTATGATAAAAGTGATAACGTTGGTAAGAATTCATATTACATAAAATATATTTACCAGAAATCTTTCAGAATATTTAAAGAATAATGTGTTATAATTCAGATATTTTTCTATTTATAATTTTTAAACATCAAGCGGAAGACCTATAAAAAATATATATAGAAAACAAATTAGTAGGTACAGTGGAGAAAAATATCAGTAAGTAGAATCTGTTTTCTCCATCTTCGTCTCTTTAAATTATAAGGAACTTCCGAATATAATGGAAAGACTTGGAAAAAGTATGAACGTCATTTTGATTTAATTCGTGTGAAAATGCATTTTACTATTTTTAATTTTTTTTTTTACTATAATAAAAAAATTTTTAAAAAAAAAAAAAAAATATATATATATATAATCCTCATTAAGTATAATTTTCTAAAAATAAAAACTTTTAATTTTAACACAATGTTTTAATTATACGTCTTTAAGAACATACATATTGCTACGTGGTCTATCGTTGATATCATTTTTGTAACCTTAATTCCTGCGGATTATATATCACTACAATTAAGCGTGGAAAAGATTAAAAAGAAATAGAGTAAAACGATAGTATTTGTGACAAGAATCCGCAGTTGTCTATAGACTTATTTATATGCAACATTAACAACATACAATTTAATTGGTAAAGAGATAATATTTTATGCAAAACGATTTGCATATTTTTCATACCATTTATTTTTATCTAAAGCGTCAAATTACAAAAAATATATTATTACATCTTAAAGTAAAACTACTTAGTCTAAAGAATTTTTCTATAAAATAAATGGATTTTCTCTAAATTTTTTATCCATCAATGACAGTGATTTGTCCAGACATGCCATTACGACAACTAAAATAAAAATATTTTTAAATTATTATATTTTATAAATAAAAAGGAAAAAGGAAAAATACTTACTGGGAGCCCACATTACATTTGTAAAAGAGGTTATCACCTTTGGGAGTGATTGGACCATCAGTCGGAAAAACATTACCTACCCCACTACCGACAAAGTTAACTTCCGCTTTAAAAGAAAGAGAAAAAATTAATTTAAATTAAAGAAAATATTATTTATATTAATCATAACTTACGATTTGGAACATTGTTACAACTTCCGAAAGGTCCATCATTGCTGGTAACTGTGTGAGTATTATCTACTTGCCATTCTTTATTTTATAAAAAAATAAATAAATAAAAGTTATGCATACTTATATATAATAAAAAATGAAACAGTTAATTAGAATAAAATAATATGACAAATATACCCCAAACAATCCCTTGATTTCTAGTTACTGTAAGACATTCTGGGGAATAAAAATTATTAAAGACGCTTATAGTCGCAGTAGGTTTGTCAGTAACCGTAGCTGATGATTTACATGTTTTTGCAAATACTTGCAAGGTAAAAAATGCGAGCATTGTTAACAAAACCAAAATTTTTTTTTCCATTTTTAATTAATATTTGTACTTAAAAAAAAATAATGAAATTTTTGATGTTAAGTTTGTAGAGGACATGTATTTATATAGTTTATGAAATTAAATCAATAATTTCAAAGTTTATTGATATCCAATCGTAAAATTCCCGCGACATTTAAGCCTTAAGGCTAATGTTTCTTGTAAAAAAAAAATAATTGACGCGCAAAATTTTCGCATCATAAATAAATGTAATCAAAAGTATATATTTTGTTTAATAATAAATTAGTGAAGCCACATAATAGTATAAAGATTAAGTCATGAGGCATTAAATTAAATTAAATCCATTTAATTACGCCCAATTGTGGCTTTAGATTTTTGATGAGAGAATTCTGCTATTAACCACATTGAAATAATTGAGATATTTAATTCTCGTATGATTTTATTTCTTGCGCCTCAAATAATATTCTTACCGGTCAAGAATCCTAATTGTAAACGTGTTCAATTTCTTTACGAGAAATTATTTAAATATCAGATATGTTTCGTGAATCGCAATAACAAAACAATAGATTATCATTTATTCTCATCGCGTAAAATTGAAATACGCCACCAAGTAGTGCAGCCACTTTTTCAAAACACTAAGCAAATTATATTACTGTAATGAAACGTGTTATCATTAAAAAACTGACAAATTTTATTATTATTTTCACTGAATGAGCGAAAAAAAATATCTCAATCAAAATAATTTATATAACTCAGCCTTTTCAAAATAATACGTTATCGAATATAAAATGAATTTTATTTTTTGAAACCCTTATATAAAATCTAATTATTCACTCCGTTCACTTATTGAACATCCACGCACTTATTTGATACCCTCAAAAACATTATACATTATCTCATTGACTTAATATAATTATTCATATGAAGCTTTCTTTCTTCATCTTATTGTTCTGTTGCATTCTTCAGCTTGTTCTTGCTGAAGATATTCCTAAATGCAAGTGCGTTAATCCTGCTAAAAATTGTGATAAACTTCCTCCATGTGCTTGTGATCAACTTCCTCAATGTGGAAAGGCAATTTTTCGTACTAAAAATTCTTGTGACGTTAAACCTAATAATGAAACAATTGCCAATTGTAATAAAATACACTTCAGCAAAAATTTAAACAATGAATTGGGTTGTCCTGATGGTACCAAAGCATGGCCCTTAATGTTTATATGGGAAATCGAATATCTACCTGTAGATTTAGATGGATTTCCACGAAATGCATATAGAATTAATAATGGAACTCCCCCAACCATTCATGCGATTAAAGGAGATTGGGTTTTGATTCCCGTTATTAATAATATTGATAAACAAGTCGAAGGAAAGGAAGGAGAATTCGAACCGACTACGATCCATTGGCATGGTGTTACTATGAGAGGTGTGGAAAGAGAAACAGAAAGGAATGAAACCGAGCAACCGGGTACTCCATTTATGGATGGTGTACCAGGTATTAATCAATGCGCAATTCCTGGTCACGAAAATCAGGGTAAGAATATTTTCTATTACTTTTTCCAGTTTGTGGATAGTGGAACATACTGGTAGTAAGTATTAAATATTTTTTTAAAATATTTTTTTTTTATCTTAAAGTTAAAATAAATTTGAAATTGATTTTAGTCATTCACATTTTGAAACTCAACTTGCTGACGGTCTTGCCGGTATCATGGTTGTTAAAGACTGTGAAGATATCAACCGAGTAAAAAATTTAAATGATTATGGTTTATCGTATAATGAAACGGATGATTGGGATGAAAATTTAGTCTCAGTTCAAGATTGGTTCCATAAAGATGGTGATCTTGAAAATACAGTTGAAGAAAATTTCATAAAATATATAAATGCTTCAGATTTAGTAACAGTCGAAAATCCTTTCGATAATACTAGGTTTTACATTCCTAATGAAGTAAGTAATAAAAATAATAATTATTTATTACAACAATTGTGAAAGTTTCTTATAAAAAAAAATTTCCCTTAATAGCCCGTTCCTAATAGTGGCCTTATTAGTGGTAAAAATGGTGTATTTAAAACAAACAATGGTGATAAGCTTAAAAGATTTCATTTTGTTGCGGGAAAAACTTATCGTCTCCGTTTAATTAACATGAGCGCAATGACGATGTACAACTTTGCGATTGACAACCATACATTTGAAATTATTGAAGTTGAAGGAATGTTGGTCGAACGAAATAAAGCTTTTAGTACTGCAAATTTTACGGAGCTTCCCATAAATACAGGTCAACGTTATTCTATTCTTGTTAACGCAAACCAAAAAAGTGGTGTCTATTGGATGCGTTTCAATTCAATAGGATGTTACAGAGATCCTGGTACTAACCCGCCAGAATTAAGGGCTATTGTCGATTATGATAATTCTGATGCCGTTCCTCCTGATTCAGTTCATCAAAATCAGACAGAATATTGTAAAGATTTGCCTATTAATGCATTAATTCCATATTGTGGTAAAAATCATAATGATCCTACTTATACTCTATTTTGTAAACCACCACCATGTAGAAATGGGGCAATTTATAATATGACCATAATATTGGATACCACATATGGCTTTATTGGAAAAATTGATGATAATGACCCATGGGAACAAAACGTTGCGGGCTTTTTATCACCAGAGATTAGGTCTACTTATCTTGACCATAAGTGGACTCACGTAAAAAACAATACATTTTTAGAAGTATTAAAACTTAGTAATGATCCTAAACCTAAAAGTTGGGACAAAAGCTTCAATGCTTATAATCTTAATGAAGCGAAAGTAGTTGATGTTTTTTTTAATAGTAGGTTATTTTTTTTTCAATATAACAATTATTTATCGTATATAATAACCATGACTTTATTTCATTAATAATATAAATTTAGACATTGATCCATTGGAACATCCAATCCATTTGCATGGACATTTTTTCTATGTTCTTGGAGTTGGAAATAATATCAAATTTTATTCATTGAATGAAGTTAATCCAATACAAAGGGATACACTCACAGTTCCCAGTCGAGGGTATATTATTAAATATTTTGTTGCATGCGTCTTTGTTAATTATAATTATTTCATATTTACTTGAAAACTTGTAATTTTTTTTTAGATGGGCACAAATTCGTTTTGTTGTTAATAACCCAGGCGTATGGCCAATGCACTGTCATATTGATGTATGTTTATTTTAATCTTGCATTTCTTTTCATAAATATTTTTTCAATTTAATAAATTTCGGATTACTTTTTTTTAGTGGCATCTTGGAGTTGGTATGTTAGCGCAATTTGTGGAACTTGGTCGAAGCGATGCAGCCAAAATATTCACTAAAGGTGAAAATAAACCTCCAAAAGAATGGTGTGAAGCTTGTCCAAAGCATGCAGAAGGTTATTGTGCAGTTTAAATTAGTTGTATAACCTGTATTCAATGAAATAATAAACGTATATTTGACGAACAAAATTTATGGAATCGATTTAAACTACCTTTATTTATAAAAATATAAATAATAAGAATAAAAAATATTCGAATACAATGAAAAAAAAATAAAAGAAAATAATAAAATTATTCAATTAAGCCTGAGTGTCATAAATTGATTGTTCACCCTCTTGATATTCATTACCGATCCAATTATTTAACGCATCTTTATATAATTGTGGCCAGGGATTCCCTTGAGGAAATTGATCATGAAAGATATCAAAGACTATATTCTTTTTATTCTCTTTATTTTCTCCTAAACTCCCGTATTCAATAGCAGCATTTTTAAACTGCTCGTAATTCTTCACTGCTACGTTATAATCTCTCACCCCCATTTTTTGATCGCAAAAAGAGAATAATCTTGAGATGTCTTCATTAAAAGTTGTGACGTCGGAAAATTTGGTATATTGGATTGGTAGGTCCATTATTAAGGAATCATAATTATTTGGGTCTATGTCTTCCCCTCTCGAGGGATTCCCTTTATTCTCTGGTATTTTTTTAGTATCGACCCATCGTTTAAATAAGTCAATCCACTCGTCCGGCCAAGGTTCACCAGGAGGCATTTTCTTCTCGGATAACATTGTCATAATATTATCAAGATTTCCTGTTGTTATATTTGAATATGAAGTAAGATTGAGATATATTGTCATACATTGTGCGTTATTCCAAGTGAATAATCCTCGAATATGTTGATTCCATGTTAATGGAATGTTCTTGTCAACAAAAACTTTATTATCAAAAGGACGACGATATATTTGTTTGAATGAAGCAAAATTAAGTTCGTCTGGATTATCATTCAATTCTGGCGGTGATGTCATTGATAATTTAGTTTAAATGATATATCGAGAGTATGTAAATTATTTTATAATAATTCACGAAAATTTAAAGATGGGATTGTTTAATCGTTTTTATAACAAAAATCAATAGATGATTAACTTTTAATATTTCTAATTATATAATTCTATTTTTTATTTCTATTTAAAAAGAATAAGAAACCTGTATTACGCAGCAAAGTAGGATCATTTCTAAATATGGTAAATATAATAAGCGCGATCCCCATAAAAAAAACTTAGTCATAATGCATTCTGCGATTCAGGTTTTCTATTGTTTACATTGAATTACTAAAGTCGAGCTATGACTTTTGTTAGTAAATAGACAGTCATCTGAACAAAAGGTACAGATATGATTGTAATTTCCAAATATAGATTGTTTATGTGACTTCTTGTATCACCGTCTTTATCCGCACAAGTTATAAAAACAAAAGGCTCGTTGCCCGCTATAGAAGTGCGCCAGCTTGAAGTGCGTTGAATAAAAGTTCGTACGGCCGAGAGTGAACAAAGATGTGTACAGTACCTACAGATCAACATATCACAATAACGTTAAATATATGCATATATGCATAGTGATGATATATTTTGCATTATGTAAATATTAAATAACGAATTTTTTCTTTCGCATTTTCTAAAGTTCTCGAATTGATCTGCTGGTATTACAACAGTTCATGATATCTTTGAAAAAATAAAAATTTGTCATATTTTAATATGTTTCATATCCAGATTTCAAATTTTTTTTTTCCAAAAGTTGAAGTAATAATTTTAAACGTTACATAATAAAATTAAAATAACAAAATAACTAAACAAAAATCTACTATTGCGTCTGCAAAACATGTATGATACATGACGCCAAGGAACATGAAAACTTCAATAATTAAGCCACTTGAAGTGTAACATTAACCGTAAAAGCCCACGACTAGTCCAGATTTCAAATTAAGATTAAATTTATCATTTCTTACTAAGCCTTTTATTCCTTAAGCCAAATTTCCGAATTGCAAAAAATTAGTTTCAGATCAATGTCGACATGTGCTTGCGACGTATCTACAAAAAAAGTAATTTTTTCAAATAATATAGGATACCTAAATATATAATTTCCATAGGACACTGTTCTTTATAACCACTGGATCATTTTACATACAGTATATAGAATGGGAATATATCTTTTTTTTTATTATACTATAATCAAATGAGACTTGGTAGTATCGTCTCCGTCATTATTCTGTAAATCAATAATTTATTTCTTCTTAGGAACTGAAAGAAAATAACGTAGCACATATTGGTTGCCTGCAGATGTAACACTATAACAATTATACCGTGACCAGATCTCATGAACTATTTTTCTATGCGTGTAAGATTGGTTCTTTTGGAGCGATGCGAAACATCAAAATATAGACAAGGATAGAAACATTTCTACTTTACTTTCTATCTCTGATAAAAAAAAACAATTTACCAGTTTGCGTGACCTCGAAACGTATATCATCATGGGGAATAATAAAGAGAAAGGACTCGTGTGATATCATGGTAAACATATGCGTATTCAAACTTCTTATGGGCAACATTATCGAGAAATTTTATTATAATTTTGTTTGAGAGCAATTTCCAATAATAGTATCGTCTAGTTTTTGTATTCATTAACACATTTTATATTAAATAAATTATTGAGAAATTGAGTAAACAGAATTCTCTACCATGGCTTTGGACATACTTATGGAATGTATAGTTCTGATAGCTGGTATCTGTGGTTTCGAGCGGGATGTGATGATAAGCTTTCAATTTTCAAAACAAACATGTTTGTGAGGCACATTTGGAGGGTTTGAAGCGTGATTTTGTGTATTTCATCCTCGTTTAGATTGGTGGTCTTCATTTTTGTGGAGCAGATGATTCCACGTCAACAAGTTCGGACAAATGTTTTTGGTAGGAAGAGAAAAGCCAGAATGGCGCAAAACATTTAAGAAAGAATAGAAAATCCTAGCAAACATTACATATTGGATATGTGGGTGTACAAATTGGTTTTTTATCTTTAAACACCTCGGTCGCATCAATCTCAATTTTATAACCCATCCCGGCCCGGACCTGGCCCGGAATTTTTAAATTAATCTATTGTTATTTTTTATAATTTTAATAAATAAAATTTAAATTTTGCTATTTTGTAATTATATGATTTTTTTTTTTTTGTCAATTAATTTATTGCACAATTAAATTATTAATTTCGTTACGCGAAACGCAGAATTTTAAATTTAATGGAAATAAATTTCAACTAATTTTGCGATTTTAATCAAATTTCGTGACACAAGACTGACAAGATGTAGTAGTATTTAATGATTTTGCAAGAGTTTTAATTTTAAAATACAATAGAATTTTTAAAATTAAAATTTCTAAAATTTAAATCAAGAACATATTAAAATTTTGGCCAAAATTAATTATTGTAATTTTTTTTTTATAAAATCAATTTTAAGATAAATTTTAATACAGTATCTTTCGAGTCTAACTTTGGCTAGAATTAATTGGAAATTTTGGCCAGAATTAAGAAATTGAGAAAGTCCGAAAATCCGATTTTACGTGGATCCGCCCCAAATCCGACCCGTCTACCATAAATTAATTTTGGACAATATACTGTAATGATAATTCTCAAATAATGGAAATTTTTTTGGTTGAAGATGACGATTCAATTTATGAGAAAATGTATAATCGACTTATTAATACAACAGAAGAAGTTGCTTAAAATTTTTTAAAGGTAATAATTTTATTAGTGTTAAAAAAATATATATTTTTTTTTTCGTTAATGATTAATATATTACATATTAATAATATGCTTGATTTTAATTAAATAGACCAACAAAATAAAAAGAATCTCAAATGGTAAAAAGTATCGAAAAAATTTCAAGCATTAGAAAAGATGTCAGATGAAATTACATGATATAAACGAAGAACTATGCCACAAACTTTCAAGGATCATTCACATAATACACTCTTGCAGATTTTTGTAACAAAGATCATATGAAGGAAATTTATTAATTGCTACATATACAAAGGTAAAAAACTACACATGTTACAGTTATATTTTAAAATAAATAAAAGGTTCATTTTATCTTTTATATAAATATTTTGCATTTTCGTTAAAATTATTAACCAAATTTCCCAATTTTGGTCAGAAATTATAATTAGTATAAATTGGGCCAAAAATTTTTGTGGCTTTTTTTTTGCGCTACTAAGTCACGTGGGTGAAATTTTGTTTGTGATACATTGAGAAATGAGGGGTGAGTGGGTGATGAATACGATTAACCACTTAATTTTAGCTGTTAAATACTGGATCATATTAAAAAAAAATTTCTCCATATAACTATTATTAAAATTAGTGTAAATCTAATTTTTATCTGAAACCGAATTAAATATAGCAAACGGTTATTTTAAAAAATTAATATAACGTAATCTTTAGTATAAATAATTACAATAATACTACTAATGGCAGTTAATGATTTTCGGGTATAACATTTTAAGGATTACATAATAGATTAAATCACTACCCAAAAAAAATTACTGTTTTTTGACATTAACAAAAATAGATAAATAAAAAAGATAAGGGTACATCCATTTTCTGAATAAATCTTATATAAATATGACTTCGATTTATAGCATTAAAATTTAAAATTTTATTAACTAAATAAAAAAAATAATTCATTTTTTTTTTTATAACCATGGGAAATTTTAAATCAACCCTTAAAAAAATTCCATCAAATCCTTCTAAAAAAGGGCGTTCGAAGTTGAAGGAACCTGAACCCGAACTCGAACCCGAACCACAAATCTTGGTTGAGGAGAATAAACCCAAATATTATTTATCGAATCGTGGAGATGAAAATCTTGACCGACAACATTTTAATCACTTTTTTAGAAAACATATATTTGGAAATAATTTTTCAGCACCAATAGGAAGAAGATTAGCACAAGGAGAGTGCAAAGTGTTAGACGTTGGGTAAGTTAAAACGATTGAAGGGAAACAAAAATATTTTTTAACTACTATGACTTTTAAATTCTTTTTTTCGTTATAATATGAATAAATATTTTTTTAGTTGTGGTCCTGGAACATGGTTGTTGGATTTAGCACACAAATATAAAAATGTCAAATTCGTTGGTATTGATATAGAACCAACTGTATACCCAAACGAAGTAAGTAAATATACAGTATAAAGTGATAAAACAAGAAATTAATATCAAATATATGTGTCTAGATAAAACCAGGAAATATAAATTTCTATCAGGCGGATATTTTTGACGGATTACCATTCCCTGACAATGAATTTGATTTTGTTCACCAAGAAATAATGGCTCTTATAATTAAAGCTGATCAATGGAATTTTGTGATCTCGGAACTTATCAGGTATAATAAATCAATCATGAATTTTATTTATTTATTTATTTATTTTTACAAAAATAAATATTTCACAGGGTTACGAAGCCAGGTGGCTTTATCGAGCTTGTCGAGTATATCGCTCCTGACGATAATGGTCCAATCTTATCAAAAATATATCAAACACGTGAGTAAAATTTCACATTTTTTTAAACACCAATTTTAAAATATTTTTATGTTTAACATTTATATTTAATAATAATTATAGATTACGATTTGTGTTTAAAAAGAGGCGTAGACACAAGTCTAATACCGCACCTCGATAACATGATGATGTCGCAAAATTATATATCTCAAGTCAACAAAGATGAAAAAACTTTTATAATTGGACCGAATGGTGGAAAAGTGGGAATTACAATCCTTGAAATTATAATTTCATTTATTATGTCAGATATTGCAACAGAGGATATCTCTTTCCAACAAGGAATAGATAAAGAAGAACACAAAAATCGGTTTAAAAATCTTGATGAAGAATTAAAAGGTACAAGCCCCAAACTTAAACTTTGTAGATTCTGGGCACAGAAGAATGATAACTGATAGAATTTTTTTGTAAGTATTTCTTGCTTCAACAATATTTCTGATCGACATCAACTCGTTTCATTTTCTATTTATGTATTTTATCAAATAAATTAATTCGATTACTATATTTATAGGGCGATGCTATCACACGTATCATATGTCACTTTTTTTTATATGAAACATCATACACGTTGATGGCATGATCCGAAGAACGACACACAAAAAAGATAGTGTTACACAACATATGATCATGTTTTCGAATATTAAATATTATATATATTATACATATTTTTTACTTAACTTTCATTATTATTATTATTTTGTTAATTATTTAACTATGCTTTTTTTATTGTAATAAAATATCATTTTTATTGTCAAAAAAGTAATAATTATACAGTATATAAACTATATAAACTGAATATTCGAAATTCACAAATTCTAATTTTTCGTATTATGATTAGATAAATATTTTAATAGGGATATGCCAGTGAAATGCAGATCTATTTTTATAGAATCGCGAAAAAAAATAGTTTTACGATTGTTTTGCTGCAAATTTAAATGAATTTTTATTAACACTTTATACAAAATAATTACTTAATTGCGCAAAACTGCTCAAAGCAAATCAAAATCTTTTTTATTTTATTTCCAAAAGTTTACAAATATGAAGTAGAGGTGAAACAAACAAAATAAAAAAAATTTAAGAAGACAATAAAATGATTAGGATTGTACACGCAGCACATGTGGTTGGACGATTAGATGAACTTTGAACTGTCAAAACTGCATTTAATTATTAAAATAGACAAAAATATATTAGTTTGCTTTAGCCCTAATGATAAACAGTAGCACCATAAAAAATTTTAGATGTTTTAGTCTAAAAAAGGAAAAAAACATATGATCTAAAATTGTCATCATATCAATCTAATCAGAGTAGTACACAAATATTATAGCAAATCTTTCTTTGTCTTCTAATATAACAACAATAACATATGTGTCAATGTTTACGTAATCCACTATACTTTACCTGGCTATAATTTATTTATTTCTTAGTCATGAGTCAACAAATAAAACTGAATTAAGTAATATATTACAAAATTTTAATATTGATTATAAATGTTGATATTATGATTACATAATAAATTCTCATGACACATCTTTGTAAATGTTACAAAAGGTAATAAATTAATGTATAAAAACCTCCAAGATTTTTTATTATAACCATGAATGTTTTAGGTCTAGGTCTAAAAACGTTCTATTAAAAGTAACTATAATATTGTAACCTATTTTACCAAAAAAACTATTTCTATAATATTAATTTTCCTTTTTAAATCATAGAACTCTTTAACTTTTACTTTTTAAAAATAAAATCCCTTTAAATTCCTCTTTAACTCCCTTATACTGTATATGAGATCTTTCTCGTATCAGGCAAGGAAAAACCAGTCAGATAATTGAGTTTCTCCTAACTGGCTGGTTTGATTTTTTTTTTGTCTCCTCTTTAACTTCCTTATACTGTACAGTATATGAGGTTTCCTCATATCAGGCAAGGAAAAACCAGTCAGATAGTCAAGTCTCTTCTAACAGGCTGGTTTGGTTTAGACTAGAATTCCCTCTTTAATGATTGCTATAATTATACTCCAAAAAAATAGTAATGATACATCTATTAGCGAAAAGCCTAAAACATTCGCATTGAGATAATGAAATAGTTAATGAAAAGTAAAAAAAAAAAAAAAGACTTGATAAAGAAAAGGAATTGGATAGGACAAATTAAAGAGTTGAATATAAACTATATCGAAATGGAAATTCAATTATGAACGAAATTAGACAACATAAAAGTTGAATCAGCGAACCAAATTATAATATTTGATATACAAATATTTATATTCAAAAATTGTGGATATAAACATTATTTATTTTATGAAATTGATCTAAAGCAAAATTGTCTGCTGTGAAAATTATATGTATCATATGAATTCAAATTATTGTTAAGAGGAAACGGTAATGGATTCAATCTTGAAAAGTTTTATAGGTGAAAATATACCTTAAACAGTTACATTCACTGAAGTATAAGAAACGGAAGAAATTGTTGGAGGATATAATTCTTTAATATGGAATGGTTCACGATATGATATTAGCATAATTTTGTATTTCTTTAAAGAATAAGGACAACTTTAAAGAAGTAATTTAAGGATATGGATTTTGCATTAGTTTATGATGAATATAGACCCACATTTTGTTCTAATATTGAAATATTTGTATTTGATTAAAAAAAAAAATAATTTTATTCGGTGATCTACTAAAAGTTTTAAGAGAATGTGTAAATGTATGATTTAATGATTATATTTGGTTTTATTAAAAAGATTAGATTAGAGATATAAAAGAAGAATTTTCAATAGAAGTTTATGTAGTATTTTAAATCATAAAGTAGCTTAATAAATTGAATGAAGATATACAGTATAGTTTATATTGTAATTTATTTTTAAAATTTATAAATTAGGAATGAATCTATTTAGAATAAAATTTGTACTATGCCTATTTAATTTAAATTTAATTTTAATAATTTATTCAATAAAAAAATTTTTTTTTAATGATGATGTTAGAATTAATTTTTAATTTTAAAAATAATTTTCTTTTTTAAAAAAAATTTTGTTGCCAGGAAATATCAGAATAAAATTATTATAATTCAATATTTATGAATCTAGAAAATAATAAATTAGACTCAGATCAGCACAATTTTTTTGTTTATGCTATTTTTTTTTATCCTCCAATAATTTTGACGTAATTTTAAATATGCTTCCTAAGAATTAACTAAAAAAAAAAAAAAATTTCAGTAAAGCAAACTTACTTACTTGAATAGTTGTTAATGCTACAAACTATTTTTCTAAGAAATCGTATTTCAAAAATTTAAATATTCATACATTCAAACCATAGTTTATGGCGTGTACAATTACTTACGGATAATTTAATCAAACACATGACAAAAGCATGTGATTGATGACAAAAACTGAT
>QKYT01000422.1:86757-98239 GCA_003550305.1 Glomus cerebriforme | reverse complement strand
ACTGCTGTTCCTAAGTAAAATAGTAAAACAGTAAAACAGTAAAACAATAACAGTAACAGTAATAGTAAAACAGTCAATAAAACAATAATAGTAAAACAATGATAGTAATTGAAAACAATGACAATTACAATAAAACAGTAAAACAGTATATAAAAATGGTTGTATNAAAATCTCTCCTTTTTGGTAAAAATAGGCAATGATTTACAAATAAANGAAGTACAGAATTCCTTTTAAGTCAATCTTTTAACTTCAAATGTATTAGCTTTAATAAAAATTTATCAACCAAAATATATATATCGATAATATAAAACAAAATATATATAATTTTTTTAAAAATCTACAAAATACCTGTTATAAAACGATATCGTCCAATTACTGTTTATAAGCATGACAAACATACCATCCAATGAATGTGCTTGTCATCTGACAGTAATTAAATACTTTGGACGTCAAATTTATGTTAAATTCTTAATGTAAATTTTACATTTATGATCTGCGATGGCCATCGGACCTCTTGAAAATTTAGTGATGATGGGATAAATATTGAGAAGTGAATTTTCTTTGTGAATAGTATTATAGAAAATTAGACATAAATTATTTTCTTTGTATTACAGCTCAAAATATATGAAAATTTTTCCAGTTTATATTACATAACCGGTGTAACCAGTGTGACTGTAATAATTTTGTCAGATTTATTTATTCCAATCTAACCTGATTTGGTTTCTTTATTTCCTTGAATATCCGAACAATCAGCTGCTTTTAATGACGAAAAAATTTTTTAAATCAGAGGACTAAACTATTTACCTAGAAGAAGTCCAGAGATGTCAACTAATATTAATGATTCGGGTGAGGATATTATTTTGTTAGAACAATTATCAGAAAATGACGATAATATTGCAATAAATAACTTATCCAAATGTCACAAAAATGGTGAAGAAGCGGAAGAGAATTTAAAAAAGGCCTTTTATTGGTATCAAAAAGCAGCGGAAAGTGGTAATAAAATTGCAATGAATAATTTAACCATATGCCAAAATGGTGAAGAAATGAAAGAGAATTCAGAAAAAACCTTTTATTTGTATCAAAAAGCAGCAGAAATGGATCATATTTATTCACAATTTAATTTAGATGTATGTTATTACAATGGTGAAGGAACAGAGAAGATTTTAGAAAGAAACTTTTATTGGTTTCAAAAATTAGCGGAAATGAATCATGATTATTCACAACTCATTTTAGCCTTATGTTATTACAATGGTGAAGGAACAGAGAAGAATTTAGAAAAAGCCTATTATTGGCTTCGAAAAGTAGCAGGAAATAGTGATGAACTTACAATGCTATCAGAACAGGATTTAGAATACATTTATCGGATTGGATTTGCAAGAAATTTAAAAAATTCATTTGAGGAGTATCAAAACGAAGCAGAAAATAATGGTGATAAAATTGCAATGAATAAGTTAGCCGTATGCTACAAATATGGGTTTGGAACAAAAAAGGATTTAGAAAAAGCCTTATATTGGTATCAAAGAGTAGAAGAAAATAGCAATAATGTTAATGAAATTGTAATAAAGAATTTAGAGGAAACCTTTTATGAAATGGATATACAAAATAAATTAGATTATTTAAAAGCAAATTTTACAAAATGGACCAGTGGAAACGAAGAAATTGATAATTTTATTCAAGAAATGCAATTGACCAAACCATCATTTTATTGTTCGTTTGAATGGATACAATACAATCAGTTTATTAACATTAAGAAAACAGGTAAAGATGGTATTGCTACAGCAATATGGAAGGACAGACCATTGCATTGGAATATGTATGCAAAGGAATACGTAAAAAATTTAGATATAAGGGTTGCTTTAAAATTTTTAGATTGCTCCCAAAATATCATTAAAGAATACCTAGTAAATAAGGTACGGATTTTTCTTAGTAAACCTAATTTAAAGTATTTATATAGTAATAATTCTTTTATATTTTAATAGTTTAAAGCATATGGAATATCTCAAAATCCTGACACAAAAGATTACATTATGGGTTTTAATGATCAATATTTTAAAAATCATTGTGAAAAATGTGTTAAACAATATACGGATATACAACGAAAGTGGTGTAAACCATGTCAGATGAATTATTTGAAAAGAATTTTGAAAACTGGACTAGTGGGAATAAAATAGCTAATTTAATTCAAGAAATGCAATTAAAAATTAATGATTACAATTATATAATATTTGAATGGATACCATACGATCAGTTTGACGACATTAAAAAAATAGGCAAAGGTGGTTTTTCTACAGTATATTCAGCAATATGGAAGGATGGACCATTATATTGGAATAAGGATAAAAAGGAATATACAAGAGATCCAAATAAAACAGTTGCGTTAAAATGTTTAAATAATTCACAAAATATTACCAGTGAATTTTTAAATGAGGTATGAAATTAATTAATTTATAAATTTAAATCATCTTTTTTAAAAAAATAATAACAGTTATTTTCATTTCTTTAGGTTAAAGCATATTCACTTAATAATTTTGATAATTCTGGTGAAATTCGTAGAATACATGGAATTTCTCAAAACCAAAATACTAAAGATCATATTATTGTTCTTCAATATGCACAAGGTGGAAATTTTAATGATTGGTTAAATAATAATTATAAAAATTTTAATTGGGTAAATAAATTAAAAGTATTAATAAACATTATTGGTTGTCTGAAAAAAATTCATCAAAAACAGATGATTCATCGTGATGTTCACGTAGGGAATATATTATTTAAGGATAATTTTTATTGGATTACTTCAAACTATATTTCAGATATGGGATTATGTGGAGAAGTTGATAATATAGATAAAACAAACATTTATGGAGTTATGTCTTACGTTGCTCCTAAGTATTAAGAGGAAAATCTTGTAGTCAAGCAGCAGATATACAGTCGTCCCCCTATATAATCACACCCCCCGGGACTGAAAAAAAAAGGTGTGATTATAAAAAACCTATATGATGTGACTATAGAGGAGGTTTTTTTAATAATATTATTAGTAACTTGGGCCAAGCATAAATGTGCTTATAAGGGGGGTGTGACTAAACAGGGGGTGCTTATAGAGGGGGACGACTGTATATAGTTTTAGTATGATTTTGTATTTTGTAGCAACCGAAAAACAACCTTTTGCTAATTGTGCTCATGATGAGCTTTTAGCATTAAGTATATGTGAAGGAACCAGACCTGAAATAAATGAGCCAGAAGTACCTGATTGTTATATTAACTTAATGAAAAAATGTTGGAATTCAAATCCAGATAATAGACCAAATACTATTGAAATAGAAAAAGTGATTAGGTCATTTTATAATTCATATTGTTCAACTAGTACACAACAAGAGTGTATAAAAATTAAAATGCAATTTGAAGAAGCGGAAAAATATAGAATAAAACATAAAAATAACAGAACAGATAAAAATAACCAATTAACTACTCATCCTCAAGCTATTTATACATCTCGAATTCTTAATCCTTTTACAAAAGATCTTCCGAAATATAATGATAATAATACTGAATGTTTAGACTGTGAAATATAAACAATACAACTACTAGCTTTAATTCGCTTTATGAATTTAAAAAATTAAGTAAAGATATTATTTTTTTTCAATATTATAGTTTTTGTTCAACACCGATTATAGANTAACGTGTAAAATTTTCTTACATAAATAAAATCTGTAATTGAAAATACCGTACAAATTTTTTATAAGAATTAAAATGTACATTTCACGTAATATCCTAATATGTACTGTATATGTATGATCATTCGGTCATTAAATTGTTTTAACATAATTTTTGGTAAAAATAAGTTAGTTTAAACCTAACAATAAATTTATTTGCCATTCGTAAGTTTATTTATATTTTCATATGTGTCATTAAAATTTTCTTTTGCCGCATCTGGTTGTATCAAAACCCAATTTTTACAATGTTATTGATTTTACTGTATTGCATGGATAAAAAATTTATCATTAAATCTAATTTAGTTTATAATACTAAAAAAACCAAACCACTTGTTTCTTTTGAAAATTTCAGCTTAAAAAAAGCGAATAAAGAATTGCTTTGTAATATAGCTTATCACGTGATTTACGGGACAGAACTACTGTACTATCATCATTTATTACAACATGCAAGAATTTTAAGAATTTTGTAGTTAAAACAACATATTTTTAATATACATCAATTATACTAAAGTATACGCTACATTAACTACAAAATAGATAGAGGTAAGACAGAAAGTTGTAGAGTAGGGTTGCCTAATTATAGTGTTAAAATTTAAAATCGATGTTCTGTATAGTGTATAGAAGTTCAGCAGTATGTATTAAATTAGTATCCAATATTTCTTAAAAAACACTTTTTTAATGTGAATTTATAATTTGATAAACTTTCTGCCATGATATTCTCCTTTAAGTCTATACAAGTTTATATGTATCCTCTCATTTGCACGCATCTCATTTTTTCACTAGAATATTTGCATTTTAAAAACAGTAAAAGGATAATGCATTGATAAAGTGACACTCAATTATGAATTTTTTTTTGTTTTAACAGATAAAAATGATTTTTACATTTCAGACTTTTTTTTTCGTACAATTTTAAAAATAACAGAAATTCTGATTATTTTTAAAAAAATATATTACACTTTTTTTTTATATAAAGAAATAAAGAAATAATAAAATAAACCACAGATATAAAAAGTGAGCAAGTATAAACATATTTTTAAAAAACAATTTAAATTAATATTTTTCCCAATTTTACTAATACCTTTCTTCCTTACCACCATTTTACCAACACTGTCCTTATCATTGCAGTCCTTTACCAGCGTCATTACTTCAAATTTTGCCAGCATCTAGCTATTATTTCATTGTTTTGCTGATTGCTAATACCTCCCCTGACACTATTTTTCATTTTACTAAATCACAACTATTTGCCATCATTTTTTTATTACCAGATATATATGTGCATAATTTCTCTCATCAGTACTTGTATTACTAGAACACCTGACCTAAGAAATGGTATCCAAAGTTTATGGAAAAGGTACAATATTTACATTTACCAATATTAATATTATTGCCCCTGAAACCTGTATCAAAACTGGAGCTCACATTTGTATTTCCTGTAAATATATTATTTATAGAGATGTCTTTATACCTTGATCTTTGCCATGCCATAATACTAATGTTATCCATTTGGTTGTTAATCATAATTGTAGTGAAATAGCAATCACCTTGATTTAGTGTTACTGGTCTTGTTTAACAAACACTATTTTATCTCATGTAGCATCAACATTTCCTATCTTGATGTCAGTTTCAGTCATATCTAAACGGTTAATGGTAGTTATTCGCTCGATTTTTGTCTTCTGCTTCTTTTGAAGCCTTACATTTTCCATTTGACTGTCAGTAAATCATAATTGAGATTTAAATGTCACTTGATTACCGTAAATAGTCACAAACATTCATTTATCCTATATGATATCAATATTCCCTTTTGTTTTTAATTCCAGTCGCATTTGAATGGAAGTTATCTACTTTGTTGCTACAAATATCTCCTAGTTACCTTTAAGCTTTTCTTGCTAATTCTGGTCATATTTTCATAGAGTTCTTCTTATAGCCTCTTTTGACATTGATCTAAGTTATATAAGCAACAAAAAAATAGCATGGCAATTAATGGATAACTCACAATTTAAATCCATTTATAATGCATACATCATGATATTTATGTCTTCATTATCTTTATAATTTTCATTCCTACAATTAAAGCTTTCTGTTATTTACTTTCTTCATTACGTCTGTTTAAAGTTTTTATGTACTCCTATTATTAGATTCATTCTTATTTCTTTCGTCTTCCATGATGATCTCTTTAGTCTTCATAAGCATAAAAATAAAGATACGAAGATAAAATGAGGGAATTCTAATCTAAACCAAACCAGTCATTTAGAAGAGACTTAACTGGCAAGTTTTTCCTTGCCTGTAATGAGGAAAGTCAACTCATATACAGTATAAGGAAGGTAAAGAGGATTTAAAACTAAAACCAAACCAGCCAGTTAGGAGAGACTAAACTAAATAACCAGTTTTTCCTTGCCTGTAATGAGAAAAGTAACTCATGTACAGTATAAGGAAGATAAAGAGGGATTTAAAAGAAATTCTAGGAAAAATAAATTATAAATTATAAAGAGAATTATTTATATTAAAATTTACTAAGGATGTGTCATGTGTAATCATATTAAATTTTTACTTAGTTTTGTTTTTCATGTAAGAAGTTACTCATAGATAAATTTGGAAATGAACATTTTTTGGTCCTCCAATACGAGATACGCTTTATAATATTGATTACGCATCAGTCAAAATATGCATTAAAAAAATTCTTGTTTAACGGATCATTAATAATTTCACATGACAATACAAAACTCATTCTGTATCACTCCAAAATAGCCATACGTCTACTACAATAACTAACTACAATATTGGTTACATAAACTATTACAAGTATACATTAGTTTAACTAAACTATTATAGAATTAATCGCATAACTTAAAGTCCAAAAACTCCGAATTGCATAAAAAAAAATTTAGATTCTTTTATTAACATCTTTGTATAACTAGTTTTACAATTTTGGTAGTCATTTCTTTTATTTAGCGAAGTTTTGTGAAAAATGACAAAGTTAATTATACTTGTTTTAAAATTCTATGAATTCATAACAATTAAAATAAGAAAAGAAGAACAATAATGATTATGAATAATAGTTCTTTGTGAATGTGACTATGATTAACCCAACCAAAAAAAGATTGATAAATATCCGATATATACAGTAACTCCGGTTTTACAAATGCTTATGTAGCGAATAAGTTTCTTTATGGAAAAAAGATGATCATTGACAGCTATAATTATTATTTTTTTTTTTTTTGAAAAAAGAATTAAAAATAACCTGTTAATTTAATAAAGAGACCATTCACAGCTTGATTTAGAAATGTTAAACATCGATNATTTGATTCATTGATTCATTTGATGATTGGTAACTATATTTGTCAAAGTACATAAAATTCTATTATTTTACCACATTGATTTTATTTTAAAGAATTCGGACAAAAAATTCCTTATTTAACAAAGAGAATACATATATATATAGGTCTTCTCAACGAATTGATGTTTTTTCAAAAAAAATTATAAATTATTTATGGAACAATCAACCAANATTAAACAAATAACTGATTTTTTAATAAAATCCGTTCCTAAACCAAAAAAATATAGTTTATGCAATGAATGTAATATGAGACGCACTTTTGAAAGACATCATCTGACATGCCTTGTTTGTTATAAAAAAAAAGAATTCAGACCAAATAGAGTCATTGATGATTTTATCAGTTATATAGGGTTAGCTGGATTAGGTAAAATGGAATTTATTCCATTTTACATATTCCAAAATATAGAATTCATCGGCGTAGGAGGCTTCAGTAAAGTATATAAAGCCACATGTAATGGGAAACATAATATTTTTCTTAATGGTAAATATCGAAACTATAGAGGTAACTATAAAAAAAAAGTGGCTCTCAAACTACTTTTAAATTCTAAACATATCACTTCTAGGGAACTAAATGAGGTAAATATTAAATGTTAAACTAATAATAATCCCATTAAAATATAAAGAAACTAATAACCATNTTTATTTTAGCTTAAGATATTTTATGAAATTACTTCAACAAAGATGAATATTAATAAATATTATGGAATTACTCAAGATCCTGTAACATTAAATTATGTATTTGTCATGAATTATTGTGATTCAGGTGATTTGAACGGATATTTATATAGAAATTTTTATGATATTAGTTGGAGTAACAANCTTTATATATTGGATGACATTACAAGTGGCCTTATTAGTATTCATAAATCAAATATAATACATAGAGATATTCATAGTGGAAATATCCTTTTAAATAGTACAAATCATATATCTAAATATAGTAAAGAAGCAGTAATATGTGACTTAGGAATAAGTAAATCAGCACTTGAATCAACTGATGATAAAGTTTATGGAATATATGGAATAACATCTTATATTGCTCCAGAGGTTTTTGAAAAACGAAAATATACCAGCGCTTCAGATATATATAGTTTAGGAATGATTATGTGGGAATTAATGACAGGAAGGAGGCCTCATTGGAATAGATATCATGATCCAGATTTAATTTTTAAAATAGTAAATAATGATTTACGTCCTCCAATTGTTACAAATGCGCCTGAAGGTTATATTGAGCTAATGAAAGAATGTTGGCATTTTGATCCAGAGAAAAGACCAAAAGCCGTTGAAATATATAAAAAATTTAAGGATATTAAAAGGAACGAATGGAATAATCCAACTAAAATTATGAAATCATCAGATATTGGACCTGTAGTTACAAGTCAATCGTCTACTTCAGAATTTGGTAAATAACTTTTTAAATGTTAAATCATATTCGTTCCTATTTTTAAAAGGAAATAGACAATAAGCATTAATTTATCTATTTAATTATTCAGACTTAATTACTTACCAGATAAAAGGTATAACTCATAATTATGATAATTATTCCACTTATAATTGTATATTATTGTTAACAATCTTTTACTTTTTAGATAAAAGAAAACATGAAAATAATTTTGAAAATGGTATGATAGAAATAAAATTTTCTTATGCAAAACTACTTTAAAAAGTTTTACATTATATTAATTTTAAAAAAAATATAAATATATTTAGGTGAAGATACTAAAAAGGTTAAATTGGCTGATGATAGTTATTGTTCAGAAGAATTGGAATTTTTAATATACTGATATTTTACAGTTGATCGTACGGTTAATGTACACCATCTACATACCTAGAATGTCTTTTTGTAAAACCATTTATATAATTTTCTTTTCATCATTTAAATGAACTTTATTCTTTTATTTAAATTATTTTAGTTTTTAATCCACTTGTATGCCATTGAATATAAACTAATAAAGTGGATGCTTTAAATATAATTTTTGTCTATTATATACTTACTTTTTCTGATGATTTTTCACATATCAACAAATATCAACTAATTATTATTATTTTTTTCTTTCTCTTTTTTTTAAAAAATTTGTGTATCTTAAATGTAAATAAAATTTTTCCTATTGTACATAAATGTTATTCGTATCTATTTTTATCATGATCAAATAATTATTACAATTTGCTTTACAATGTCTAAAAATTTCACTGACAATAATCGCCACTTAATCAACATCATCAAAAACAAAAACAATCAAATTATATTACAAGATAGGAACTCCACACCATACAAAGTCCTATAAGGAATAGACCAAGGAGAAATTATTTCTCCTATACTCTGGATTATATACTATGATCCAATGTTCAAAAAAATTAACAATTTACCTACATTAAACTTTAATATTACAGTTATTAAAATTCGTAATATTTATACTCCTTCATTAGATCTTCCAATACAACTCTCAATAAAGTTATCAGATACCTCAATGATACCACATGGTTCGCTAACTCTGAGCTGAAGGAGGATAACTATCACCTTCGAGATGCATTACAGTCTAATTTCCAGAACAAAAAATGAATTAATCAACTGGAGTGTGAATATACCTGGTATGAGCAGAAAATTCAAGATCTCAATAAAGAAATAGAGCATCTTGATAATGGTTCAGAAGAGGAGATAGCAGGGTTAAAATCTGAAATCTCCAATCTAAAAAGTCAACTATATCAAGCTAAAAAAGATGTGCGAGATAAGAAAAAATATATCTTTAGCTTAAAAAGTGGTTAGTAGTAGGTAGAAA
Organism: Glomus cerebriforme; assembly: GCA_003550305.1. NCBI lineage: Eukaryota > Fungi > Glomeromycota > Glomeromycetes > Glomerales > Glomeraceae > Glomus > Glomus cerebriforme. The sequence continues at coordinate 88,418 of QKYT01000422.1, read as the reverse complement.
AATTGAGATGCCAGATCAAAACCATCTTATCATGAAAAAATTCTCCTTATATAATCTTAATACTGATTTGGAGATGGCCGCTATCACAGAACTAGCAAATGTTATAGATGACTATCTGGATAATACAGTAATAGGCAGAGAAATCTTAGCAGATCAAATAAAAAAGAGTAACAATAAGATTTAGTTAATAAGCAACAGAGGCAATATAATGCAGAGGTTGAATGAGATAATAATATAGTACAGAAAAATCTTACTGAAGGAGCAATGGAGAGGGTTATTGCTAATCTTCATCAGTTGCGAACTAATACCCAAAACCAGGTAAACCAACTGTTAGATAATATAGGAAAAAAGCAAATCCATATTGGTGAACTGCTATGAGAAAATTTTGCTCTCCAGTTATTATATCAACAAAATGCCCACCATCTGCAATAATGTAGAGCAGATAGGTATTTGTTAGAATATAATCAAGATAGGCTCAATGAGCGATATGAGATGGAAGGCTAAAGAAAAAGAAAAAATTCTTGTCAGTTTATTTTAGCGCTTCAGAATAATCCATTACTAAACATAGTTAAGGCTAGACGTTTACAGTATTAAAATTAATAGCTCCTGCTCTTACAAAATTTCCACCTTATACAGGTAAAGAACCACCTAATGAATACTTAGATAAGGTTATTCAATTATAGATATATTTTGAAGGGCATATAACAGTTCTTGAAAATGCAAATGTGAGGGATTTTGATAATGCAGTCAAGTGTAATATTTTAAAAACTATGATAGGTGAAAAATATGTTTTGATACTATTAGCAAATAATGGTCTTGTAGCAGGAAATTCACTATAAATTCTCCAGATACATTATGAGTTTGACTGAAAGCAAAATATCAGTGAGAAATAGTTGGAACTTGGAAATCAGCAATTAGCTATTTAAAAATTGACTCGAGAAAAATATTAGCCCTATAATAGTTCTAATACCTATGAATCTAGAATTTAATCACTATTATTAGAAGTGGCAAATAATGATGTGCAAGTTTTAGGATTTCTTAAAAGTCATTTGACAGGTAATTTTTACACTTAAATGAGAATTGCTAATCCAGAAGGATGAATTTACCACCATTTGACTTGTCTTGATAAGACGATTCAATGAGCTGTTTGCATCCTTCTATATTATTGGATGTTGAGAAATTAGATGAAATATAATTTTTTTTTAATTTTGACAATTTTGGCATGTCAAAATTATTTCGGCATTTTGACCAATCAGGAAGGCAATGTCAAAATGTTGAAATAATTTTAACAATTTCAACATGTCAAAATTCCTTAATTTTGGTAGGCAATTTAGTCTGTACATAACTAGACTCATAATTGTATGGCCAGCCCCTGGCCGGCCATTTAGTAGTAATTAGTAATATTTTATCTATGTATAGACTCAAAAATTCATCATCTTAATATTTAATAAAAATTAAAATATTTATTACTATTAAAAATAATAAAAATAATCACATAAGATTATTATAAAAAAAAAATTTACTTTATTAAATAAAACTAAAATTATTTTTAATGTTTAACTGGGTAAAAATCATGATTAAATATTAGGTCATNTGATATTAAAGAATTTATTCTTTAAATATCTTGTTTGATTAATTGTAAATGATTGAACTCTCCATCT
>QKYT01000422.1:44592-84892 GCA_003550305.1 Glomus cerebriforme | reverse complement strand
GATATCAATATCAATATCATATATAAAGAATGGACCTTGATTTGCTGCATGATGCTAACCAAATTAATACCTATCTCCTTCCTTTTTGAGAACGCACTAATTAGCATAAAAGCCAATCACAAGCAATAACACTATTATAATTAAAATCACCTGATACCATCAAATATATAGTATGATCTGTATATAGTATTAAATTAATTTACATTAAATTATTTTTTTTTTTAAAAATTGAGGTTTAATTCTTTCATTTTCAATTATGTCTTTTACTCTTTTATAATATCTCAAATAATATTTTTAATATAGTTTTGTGTGTTTTGTTCATTTAACAGATTGTTTGATAATTTACATCAAATTGATAATAAATATATTTAGTTGTCAAATTTGATTGTGTACAAAAAATTTCAATAAGCAATCCTATTATTACATAAATACAAATATATCATTTTTGATTAAAGCATGTGAAGTTTACTGCATACAAATACTCTCAACATCTTCTGCTTTTGCAAATTCAAAAATCTGTGAAAAGAAGATTGAACTTTCAGAAAATGACAAAAATCTAGTTACTACAGCCTTGTTAATTGTTTGGAATAAAACCAATAAAAAAGTAAATATATGTCAGTTTGAATATAATAGAGTAATGTTGTTATATTTAAAAATGAAGGGCGTTTGTATTTTGATTTATCTGATCAAGAATCATTTCTAGATATCAGGGTGAGGGATTTTAAAAATAACTGTAATAAATTTGTTTGATGTTAACCGTTAAATTTAATTTATTAAATAAAATTTTATTTTATTTAAATTTAGAATTTTCAAAAGAAACTTGAAAAGCAGATACATAAATGAATTATTATGTCAGGAGCAAGAAATAATGTTAGGTAAAGTAGATGTGATCATAAATGACTTTAATAAACTATTAAGACTCTTAAATTTTATTTAAGATAAATGAAATCAGATTCAAGGAGAAAGAGATTAGTTTCAAAAGGAACTTGAAGAGGTTAAAGTATAAAAATGGATGATAGTATTTTTATTTTGATAAATTTTCCAAAAACTGTTAACAAAATTAATGTACATAATTAATTTAGATAAAAGAATACTGTTATCTTAATTTGTATGAAACATGCAAAAAAAAATGCGTATCATTAGAGGTAAAATATAAGAATTTTTGAGAAATTATTTAAATTAATAATGGTTTATAATTGTCTTTTTTTTTGTTTATTTTTTATATAGGATCATACAGAGGTCAGGTCCAACCAAAAAAAAATTTACTATTAACTGTATGCATTTTTTCAGGGTCGGAATTACGGTAATGTCAGTCAGTTACTAAAAATAAGTAATAAATTTCTGGCTGATATTATCAGAATTTGTCCAAAAAAGGAAAAGACTTACATGATATTTTTAGTTCATTATACGCAAACTCTGACCCTACCTTTTTATATATATTTTGGGATTCTGGATGAACTATATGAATTATGGAAAGCTGTTCCTTCAGTTAGTTATAATGGTGATATTATGATAGATACTATAGATACTGTCATTAGTGATGAAATTGAAAACTAATAGATGAACTGCCATTATTAAATACATTATTACCCAGTTTGATATTTTCAAAATACAATTCAGAACTGGCATGATTAGTAAATTGTGATTTTGGCTATAAACAATCTAATAACTACCTCTAGTTCACCATATAATATTTGGCTAAGTCTGAATAAATGATGTAAAGATAAATTTGAAAATTAAAATTTTATTAAACATGATGTTTCTGCTAATAATATTACTTGTTATCATAACATTACTAGCATACTTTAGCTAGAATACTATGGTTAAATATCATGATGAGATTAACATATGGATTACAAAAATTAATGCCTTTAATAAGAATATAATTTCAAAGACAGAAATAGCAACAGTAATATAAAATTTTGTGATGGCAACACCACTATCAAGAACTTTAGAAATGGAAAAGGTAATAGCTACATCATCATCAAAAACTCTGGAGATAGAAATAGCAACAATAACACAAATTCTTTCTATGATAACACCACTACACCACTGTGAACTTTACAAATGGCTACAATGAAATTAATCCAGAAACATCTGGTGTAGAGGCCTGCATTTGGCCAAATTTTGAAGCTCGTGTCTGGCCCAGAATTTATATATATATGTGATTTTCAGCCCAGACCAACCCAGATTTAAAATTATACAAAAAATGCCAGCCCAGCCCAGTCCACATTAAAATATTATAAACCCAGCCTGGATTGGACTATAGATGCCATCCAAATTATTTTAGGATGTCATAAATATAGTTGGAATGTACAAATTCATTTGGTTTAAATATAATTTACTAAGTAAAGTGCCAAAATAATTTAAGATGCCAAAAATAATATGGGACTTTACTATATGCCCAAATTGATTTTGGGATTTAAGTAGCATCTATAGACCAGACCCAGTCCAGTATTTTTAATGCGTTTTGTTAATTATGCCCAGAATTTAAATTTAATAAAAAATTCTATTTTATGATATTATGAGTCAGAATTTATATATAAATTTTTGTAATTAATTTTATTATATTTTTATGTAAATAAATTAACAGTTAACATTAGTTTAATTTTTTACTAAAAAATAAATTGAGATTATCATTTTCAAAGTCAGGAAATCACTTATTATAATTTGTAATATAAGGCATATGTAGCATTTAATAATCCTGACTCAAAATTTTATTATTCTCTTTTAATGAATAACATAAATCTTTATTAATTATGAAAAAATCAATTTACTCAAAATTTCTATAAAATTTAAATTCTATAATTTAAATATTTAAATAAAATAAAAAACTTATTTATTCATTTTATTAACCAATGTACTATAATTTCTGTCTAGTCTAATTTTAGCTAGAATTAGTTGGAAATTTCTGCCAGAATTAAAAAACTATGAAAATCTGGGTTTAAATTTTGAACCCAAACCCAGCCCAGTAAATTTATAAAATTAAAATTCTGGACCAGACCTAGCCTGGGTGGATTTAAAATTAATATTTGTCCCCTGAACCCAGATCAAAACCAGGTCCAGACTGGGTTTTAGACCTAAATCTGGTCCATTGCAGACTAATCTGGTGGAAATCCCACCACTACAAATATAAATAGCTACAATAACATCAACCCAGAAATATCTGGTAATAATACCACTATAATGAGTTAATGACATCAATCCTGAAACATCTGGTAGTAACTACTACCACAAACACAAACATCTATAATAACATCAATCCAGAAATAATCATTTCAGGAATCATTTTTTCAGGAACCTCTACAATCGCAATCAGCCAATATACCACTTAAATGAAAGGCTGAAAGAAAAGAAAAGGTGAAGAAAAACTAAGGTTAATATTTTTTCTGATAATGAGGATGTTGATATAATTAGTAATGATAATAATTATAATATTGTAGAATAAAATAATCCTTCATTGACTTCATTACAATTATTATTACTCAAAAAAGAAGAAAAATTATGCAAAATTTTAATGAAAGAATCTTTTGATAAATCACATAGATCACATGATGCACTCACTATCTCAAATGAATCAAATTCTAAGATAATGAATACTTTGATTGAATTGTCTGCCAAATCTATTAAATTTATGGATTTAGGTTCTGCTATAAAAAAAATTCAACAATGAAAGAATCAAGAGACCCAATGCTTAAAGTTTTTAATTGTAACCAAAAAATATAACTTATGTCACTTATCATTACATTTAATGGAAATAGGTGAAAGCTTAAAACAAAGATTCACAATATGATATAAATAATGTCAAAAGTTGAATAATTAAATTTGTTTGTGAAAATCTAAAAATAAACCAAAAATGAAGTAGAGATATAGACTTGTGTGTGATAGGTTGCAGCAACTTTTCAATAAAGATATCACTTATGAACAGCTCGTTAAAGTAGGTTGTAAAAAATGTGATTTTTTACAACACAAGAAAATTATAATATTTTTATGTCACAAATACCATCCTTTGAAATGCGTCATTTTATTTCATCTTCATCAATATGCTTTTCTTCATCAATACAACTTTCTTCATAAATGTATTACTATTCTACATGTCTTCAAGAAATGTTGAATACTTCTATAACAGGAAATTTTTAGTGTGAAAATTTGCATAAATTTACACACCATAATATTTCTCAAGTTTTCGGATCCATCACAAATTTATGTTTAAGATATGTAATATTCTGTAATTTTATAATGATAATTCTACACAAATGTAATTTTCATATTATTTCACAATTTTATGATGCATAATATTCTGTAACCTTTGTAATTAATATTTGGTATTAGATAATAAATTTAGAGGTAATTTTATTATATATAAATATAAAATACATAAAAAACATAATAAGTAAAAGATAAGGATGTAAAATAAGTAAAGGAAACAGTTATTAGGTATTAGTATTGCTAGTATTAGGAGTACAAGTAAAAAAGAGTAAAAGAAATATGATTAGTATCATTAGTATTAGGAGTACAAGTAAAAAAGAGTAAAAGAATGCAGTTAGTAGTATTAGTATCATTAGTATTAGGATGTGGTTAGTATTCATATAATTAGCATTAACAAACAAATATTTCTGTATGTGCCTGCTAAGCTACACAAAATTCTTTAATATTAAATAGTACAAAATAGATAAACAAAAAGCAAAGCTAAATTATGAAATGACTTGTAATATTCAGAATATTAAAAAAGGAGAGAGATGAAACATTTAAAAAATAAACTTATATTGTTTATTCTTAAAAACGTGATGATAATGCATGATTTAAATCCATGATTTAATCATGCGCAATAATAACCTAGCTAATTTTGATTGGTTGAATTTGTCCAAACACACTTTAATTTTGGTAGAGATTGATTTCAATACCTGCCAAAATTAAACGATTGAGGACCAGAATTTCCGTGTAACTAAAAATTTTATTATCGGTTATAAGTGGTAAGAAAATTTTGTAATTCGGGCCGGCACTATGAATCTGAAGCTTGTATAACCCATTGAAATTTTTTACCTTTTAAAATTGCCTTATTTGGTCAGCTTAGGTCATATAAGGTCAGATCTGCAGCTTATAAACTATGTCGATCATTTGGATTAAACCGGCGATAAATGGAATGGTAAACTATATAATCGGATTTTTTTTTTAGATATAATTAATCTTTCACTCTTATTAACATTTACATTTTAAAGATGCTCTTCTTCCTCATATTCTTCATCTCTTTTTTGTGTCCTTTTGTTTTGGCACAAGAATCTAATGATGTTCTATTCTCCAATTATATTGATATTTTACTTAATTTTATATCTTTATCTCTTATTTACATAATTGTAATTTATGATGCTGGTTCAACATCAGCTCATTTTATAAGATCATTAATATTTTTTGTTAATTTGGGATTACAAGAAGAATTAGCTTTTATGATTTCGCCAGTTAAAATTCCTTATTATATCATATGGTTACAACATATCGTAATTGTTTTAATGGAGGTTGAAGTTATCATAAATTTTATTAAATTTATTTTTTCTTCTGACGATGAAGGAAGATTCATTTCTAAATTTGAAAATTTTGAAAATTGGGTTAATTTAAAAATCGTTGAATTAGAAAATAAATTAAAAGATGAATTAGAAAGTAGAATTAAATCTAAATTCGAACATTTAAAAAAAGATTTCAACACTAAATTTGATAATTTAAGAAAAGATTTCGATACTGAATTTGATAATTTGAAAAAAGATTTCAAAACTAAAATTGATAATTTAGAAAAACAGGTCTACACTAAATTAAATAATTTAGAAAAAGAAATTGTTGATCAATTACATGAATTAGAAGAGGGAATACGTTCTAAATTTGTTAATTTTGAAAATAGGATTCAAAATCTTGAACAAAAACTGAAACTTACTCAAGAAACAGGAGTTCCATTTGCAAGAAAATTGAGACCACGTAGTAATGCATATATACTAGATCGTATGTCGAACACGTATTTGGTGAGACTTGAAACTATGGATTTGACTCACTATAAAAATTGCAAAGAAGTAGAACTCAGGCTCCTTTCCTATAATCATTATCCTAAAATAGACAATCTCAAGCTCCTATTAATACGAATAGAATACATAGCTTTAATCCTCTTTATTTTTATACTTTATTTTTTGCTTAATGAATTAAAAGAAAATATTACACCAAATTTTATTAAATCTTTAGTTATTACTAGTTCTCTTGCATTTTTAATTCAATTTACAATATTAATTGTATCACATCGTAGAAGAGACTTACAAAATTATATTAAGTGGTATCAAGAAGATTGTTTTACGTTTGAAATTTGTGCTTATATTAATCTTATCGTGGAATTATTTGTACACACTACTGTACTTTATTTACCTTCTTTAATCAATTGTTTTCTTTTACAAACTTCTGATATTTTTAATAAGATATTTCTAAATTTAAGCATTCTGTCAGCTACTGCTTGCACTATACATTTGTATAAAGTAATTAAACGGGAAGGAGATAAAGAAAAGGGGAAGAAAAAGAAAAATAGTACTTTTTAATTTGTATTTTTTTTTTAATTTTATTATTATTATATTATTATCATTATTATTATTTTAAATAAAATTCACATTTTAAAATGATGTAAACAAATATAATATTTTACCGTTTAAAACTGTAATACTTGACATTATCAAAAAGTAATCAATAAAAGGTTTTTGCATAAATTTGTAACACTTTTTGTGTCAAATTATCCTTAAATTTTTTCAATTTTATATCATTCTTTTGGCATAAATTTCATTATAAATCATCGCATGAAAATAAAAATATTAATTGTTGAACAGAAAATTATAGTTGTGAAATTAAGCAAATATGATAAAACAAATTATTCCGGATTCTATCTCAGCAGTATTGTTTTTATTAAAATTTATTTCTAATTTATTTAAATGAACCTTAACAAGGTTTAATTTCAAATCAAATCATTATATAAAAATAGATAACTGATGTAAATAATTATGATGATTCTTTAAATTTTTCGTACATAATTATTTTATTTATAAAGTTTGATTGCTCCTAAGCTAATTATCAACGGCTTAAAATTTAGCCATTTTATTGTATTGATATTATTCTATCAAAACATTAAATATTGCAATAAATACAAACCATTTTTTGTCTCCTTCCATCAAATCTATTAATAAAGTCCAATAAGCAATGAAATGACACGTCATTTATCATTTCAAGATATTTTCCGAACACTGAGATAATAAGTATCATCTGAATTAGATACAGAAATTTTATCTGATATTCCAAATTCAGACTAGGAATCATGACTGAAATTACAGATAAAAATCATAAATTCTATTAAAATTAATCTATGCTTATATAATACGTGTTGAACATCTTTACTTGATGTTTTATCAAATAAAAAAATTAACATCAATTGGTTAAGCGTTATTAACATTGACTTAGGAAATAATTTACTTTAAATGTTTAAAGACGATTGTTAATAACGATTGTTAAGAAAATTAAGATCAAATAATTTAATTTTTTTTAGCGATTTTTATTAATTATCATTCCTTATTCTTAATCTAAAAGTCAATTTGTAACGTTGAAATAGCCGATTGCAGACATCGGACATTTTTGTTTTAATATAGAAACATAATTTGAAAAAAATATCCATACTAAAATAATTCATTGTTGTAATAATTAATTATATTGAAAGCATAACAAATAAATTCTAATTATTAATTATGCAAGAATTCTCTTTAGTAAAAACAGCCATCCGTAAAAAATGGAATTGAATTTCTTGCATATAAATGAACCAAATAATCATGTGATCATTCCTTTTGATAATGCCAGCCAGAATTTTATTAAATTGACTGACATTATCATAATAGTATTAATCTATATTTTTTTTTTTAAAAAAAAAAAAAAATGGTGCATTTTGATGGGTTGAAAATATTTTTAGCGCAACTATTTATTCTTGTTCAATTCAGGTTTTTTGATTAATTAGTCATTTTTATTGAGAAATGACGTAAAGTTTGAACGCCATTCATTAAGAACTATTTTTATCTGGATTCACTTTTTTTTCATATTGTTCAACTTTTTTAATCTACTAACTATTAAAGGTTCATTCTTGTGAAAAATTAGAAAATTATTTGTAGATCACATGATAATTTATTTATTGATCGACAAACATGCTTTTCTAAAATATCCAAATTAAGCTGTAAATGGTCCTTACGGATAACAACGAACTGATATTGATTATTTTTTTATTGATTATCGGAATCAGATGATTCATAATAATCAAATAAACTTTTCAGACTAACCAAAAATATATGAAAATTATTCAATGCGTGAATTATTCGTTTATACGAAGTACTTTTAGATTGATGATTAGATGATTACGCAAGTTTTTCAATGAATCTTATTATTTAGGAATTTATAAATTGTTTTGTTTTGTTTTGTACATGCTGATATGCATGTTTGATTGTTATTATGTTTTTTGATGACTATTACAATACTAGCCTTTTTATACTCTGCTTAGATATGAAGAATGAATAAAAAGTCAAGACGCGATATTATAACCTTTTTTTTTAAAATAAAATTTTATTTTTTGTAATAAGTGAAATGTCAAATTCACTTTTAGCCGCAGCATTAAGTGCTGTAACGGAAAATACAGTTATTACTTATGATGATTATTTACAAAGAAATCATAATGATTGTTCTCAATTGGATCAAAAAGCTCTTCATGCATCTCATTTAGTTGGTGGTAAAGTACCAACATCACCACCTGAAGAATGGAGTTCGCAAAATCATGTGATCGGCCGAGCAGGTTCTCGTCGCGTTGAAGCATTAACCGGTAAAACTATAGAATTTGATGTTGAAACATCACCACCTAAAGAACGGAGTTCGCAAAATCATGTGATCGGCCGAGCAAGTTCTCATCAACAACAAATGTACGTGCACGTTAAAACATTAACCGGTAAAACTATAGAACTTGATGTTGAATCGACTGATACAATTGATCAATTAAAATCAAAAATTGCAGATAGAGAAGGTATACCACCAGATCAACAAAGATTAATTTTTGCCGGTAAACAACTTGAGGATGGACGTACTTTAGCTGATTATAATATAATTAATAGATCTATGCTTCATTTAGTATTGAGATTAAGGGGTGGATATCTTCCTGGTTCCACTTTATTTATTCATCCTAATCAGCTTGACCCAACATATGATTATGATTTTTCAAATATTGATGATAAAGGATTGACTTTTACCCGAGGAAATTTTGAATATAAACGCCCTTGTGGTTGGAAAAGAATTGCTCTCAATGTTCTTAATAAATATGGTGATACTACTTGGCTTGGTGTTAGTGGGAATAGACAATCTTTAACAGACTCGGTACAAAATGAATGGCCAGGTACAGTATTTATATTTGATTTTCATTTGTAATACCTATCTGATATTGATTTATCATCATGAAGTTATAGGCTTTATAGCAAAAAATTTCAAGTTCATAGAACATTTAAAAACGGAAGTGTGTGTGACGCAATGCGATATAACATCATTGCAATAAATTATAAAATTTTATTTTATTTATTCATTTATTAATAATCATGTATTTTTATAAATTTAATAGTTTCTTATCATGGAACTGCTAGACACAACTGTAAATCAATTGCCGAGGAGGGATATCTCTTGTGTAAGGGTGAACGATTCTTATTTGGACATGGAATTTATTCTACTCCAAATATTGATGTTGCATATTTATATGCTACTGAATTTACCCATGGAGGAAATAATTATAAAGTCGTCTTTCAAAATAGAACTAATCCAAACAACTTGATTAGAGTTTCAAAAGAAAGAACTGGAGCTGGTGAATATTGGATTTCACCTGATGAAAAAGATTTACGTCCTTATGGTATCTGTATTAAAAAAGAAACTTAAATACTTGTTTTTTTTTGCATTTTTTTTTTTTTAAAATTATGAGATAAATTGTTTTTTTAAAGATGATCTATTGTAAAATTATGTATGAAACAAAATGTCCTAAAACTACTTTAGTACATATATTATTCTGGAAAAATCATATAAATAATACATATAAATTTTTATAAATGTGAACATTTCATTGATTACCATGGAAACAATGATGCGACCTTTGTACTTTTACAAATTTACTATTTGTACAAAAGTTTAAAAGAGGCAACTTAAGTAATAAATTACTATGTATAACCCGTATATCATATTTTTTCATATGATTATAGTACATCAAATTATAGAATCTATAAAAAATAACTGCGGCCTAGAATTTTCGTTGTGTAAGTTGGTTAACGAAAACAAAACTTCTCGCTTAATATTACTGTTGTAGCCCAAATGTGATTTTGTTCTGAACATGATTTGGGATATTCCCAAATCAAAATTTTGATTTCGTACTTCCCAAATCGGAATTATCAATTTGGAATATCCATATCCGAAATGAAATTGTATCCCATACCCAACTTGGGAATATCCCAAATCATGTTTGGAACAAAATCACGTTTGGGCTACAACATTACTACTGAGTAATTCATGACTACAAACACGATTGATTTTTTTCAATATCAAAATCCCACATTTTGCCACAACTCCAGTTTCCATGAGTCCCAATATATCCTTTCATAGTAATTATAATCTTTAATTTTTAATTCAATAAAATTTGGAAATTGCTAAACATCGCCTGGATGATTGTCACCTGGGTTTTTTTTTCAAATATGTCACATGATGTATAGGCTAACTTTTGATCGGCTAAACTTAAATTTTATCGCAAAAGATTTTAAAAAAAAATTTTTTTTTGCAAACATATTTATTCAAAATAATCTTATCTAATGAAATTTTTTAAAATTTAAAAGTCACACATTTACGATTTTATTTATTTTTAATGAAGTGATACAAATAAAAGAAACAATAACAATAAATAAAAAAGATAAGTAAATTATAATGATCAAGAAGAAAGATGCTAATAAAAAAATAAAATAAAACAATGGAGTAATAGAAAGTAATAGTAGATGAAAGGGAGTAAAAAGGAGTAATGGGAAGTGATGAGAGATGAAAAGGAGCAATAGGAGATGGGAAGATGAAGAGGAGTGATGGGAGACGAAAAGGAATGATGGGAGATGAAGAGGAGTGATGGGAGACGAAGAGGANTGATGGGAGACGAAAAGGAGTGATGGGAAGTAAATAGAAGAGAAAAAGAGATAATGGAAAATGAAAAGATGTAATAGAAAATGATGGAAGACGAAAAGGATGGAATAATGAGAAGTAATAGAGGTAATTATTATCACATTTTTATAAAATATTTTTACATTCGAATTATAAAAACTATTAAATCTACAAAAAATTTTTTTTTAATTAAAAGATTGACAATGGTTTTTGCCAAATTTGTCCACAATACTTTACGTCCCAAAATAATATATTTTATATAAAATTCAAAATCTGTATTATTAACACATTTTTTAAGTCTAAGTAATCCTGTAGATTTTTAAAATTTACATATGATATGAAATATTTGGAGCTCAACAATAAATACATAATGTTCCCGCCTTATTTTTTTTCAAAAAAGTTTGTACTTCTATAATAGGAATTAATGTAGATCCTCATAATCTTAGAACTTTTATCGTATTATATACTGTATACAGTATATACTGTATATATTAACTATTATTTTGCTTCCTTTCAATTATTTTTTTTTCTTTTCTCATCTTGTCGTACTTGATTGTTTATCATAATTTTCAATTATCAGAGATGAGTTCCGTATAAAAAATCATTTTTAATTAATAGATTAGAGATATAATCAATTTTATAATTGTTTACTACATGATATTTGGGATTTTATGAAATAAAATGCATTGGTTACAGCCTATAAAAGACAGGAAGTGAGCTAAAAACTTTTACATACTATCAATATATATCTCTATTAACAGAAATGCTTTTATACGTTAAGACTTACATGCTTAAAATGAAGGAAGAAAATTTCGGCTAGTCATTTATTTACTTCTAATTTTGGACTTTGAGAAGTAGGAGAAGCTCTGCGTTAAAAATAGAGTCAAAACTTTATTTTTATTATCTATCTGATTATCATAAGATATTTATCATTTTACCAAATTTAAAATTGTATTACTTCTGTGTGAATATTATAAATAATTATTGTAAAATAAGGATCGAAGATCAATAGTTGATCTTTGATCTGGTGATTATCAAACTTTGTTATATATAATTTTTTTATTATAGAGATCTACACGACGGCTTTTTATCTTGTGAAACAAAAAAAAATATATTTATAACCAATGAAATAATTTATCAGGCCCTTAAAATATAAACCCTGATGAGAAATAAAACAAACGAATTTTCCATCCTTAGTCGGAGAAATTTTTAAAAAATGTCAAACCCCACTAATATTAAAGCTTCAAGTAACAATAATATTGATTGGTTAGAACAATCAGCAAAAAATGGTAACGTAAATTCGATGTATAATTTAGCTATATGTTATTATACTGAAGAAATAGAAAAAAATTTAGAAAAGGTCTTTTATTGGAATCAAAGAGCAGCAGAAAAAAATCATATTAAAGCTCAGTATAATTTAGCAGTATGTTATGAAAATGGTAATGGGATAGAACAGAATTTAGAAAAAGCTTTTTATTGGTATCATAATGCAGCAGAAAATGGTAATGTAAATGCAATGTTTAATTTAGCAATATGTTATAAATTCGGTCAAGGGACAGAAAAAAATTTAGAAAAAGCCTTTTATTGGTTTCAAATAGTAGCAAAAAATGATAATATTGAAGCACAATATATTCTTGCATGGTTATATGATAATGGAGAAGGAACTGAAAAGAATTCAGAAAAAGCCACTTATTGGTATCAGAAAGCAGCAGAAAATGGTATTGTAGGTGCAATGAATAATTTAGCAATATTTTATGAAAATGAAGAAGGAATAGAAAAGAATTTGGAAAAGGCCTTTTATTGGTATCAAAAAGCGGCAGAAAATGATGATAAAGATGCAATGTATAATTTAGCTATGTGTTATGAAATTGGAAAAGGAACAGAAAAGAGTTTAGAAAAAGCATTTTATTGGTATCAAAAAGCAGCGGAGAATGGTCTTAATATGACACAATATTATCTGGCATACCTATATGAAAGTGGAAAAGGAACAGAAAGAAATTTAGAAAAATCATTTTATTGGTTTAAAAAGGCAGCAATAAATGGTGATAAACTCGCAATGAACAATTTAGCTATGTATTATGAAAACGGAGAAGGAACAGAAAAGAATCTAGAAAAAGCCTTTTATTGGTATCAAAAAGCAGCAGAGAATGGTGATATTAACGCAATGATTTTTTTAGCTACATGTTATTTTAATGGAGAAGGAACAGAAAAGAATTTAGATAAAGCCTTTTATTGGTATAAAAAAGCAGCAGAACATGATTATATCGAAGCACAATATATTCTCGCATGTTTATATGAAAATGGAAAAGGAACAGAAAAGGATTTTGAAAAAGCCTTTTATTGGTATCAAAAAGCTGTAAAAAATGGCAGTGTAAGTGCAATGAATAATTTAGCAATATGCTATAAAATTGGCCAGGGGACAGAAAAAAATATCGAAAAAGCCTCTTATTGGTATCAAAAAGCAGCAGAAAATGGTGATGAATTTGCAGTATGTTTTCTTGGAATGTGGCATGTTGTTATGTCGGAAAAAGAGAAATTAGGAAAGAATTTAAAGAAAGCCTGGTTTCAAAAAGCTGCAGAAAATGGTAATGACTTTGCAATGATTGGATTAGCAACGTATTATGATGAAGTAGAAATGGATTCAGAAAAAAGCTTTTATTGGAACCAAAAAGCAGCAGAAAAAAATGATTTTAATTTCGGTGCACTTCATAATTTAGCATTTTATTATTATCAAAAAGATAATTTTGAAAAATCTTTTTATTGGTACCAAAAGGCAGCAGAAAAAGGTTTTAGTCTAGCACAATATAAATTGGCGGCACTATATGAATATGGAATAGGAACGGAAAAAAATTTAGAAAAAGCCTATTATTGGCGCCAAAGAGCAATAAAATCAGAGGAAAATCTAATCAATTGTGATGTGTCTTCTTTACTTTCTACTGAATCAGAAATAAATAATAAAGGAATTGATAATGTTAAAAAAACTTCATTTCCATCAAGTAAGCTACTAAAAGCACCATTTGATTTCTATTTTAATAATTCATGTGAAGGATGTAAAGAATTAAATACTGATTATCAATGGTGTCAAAAATGTAATTCTAAACGATTTGAACAAGATTTTTCAAAGTGGACTAGTGGAAATGAGATTATTGATAAATTTATTCAAGAAACACAATTAAATGCTAAAAATAGTTACGAAGTTTTAGAGTGGATACCTTATAATAAATTGAAAAATATTAAATATTTTGATAAAGGAGGATTTAGTGAAATTCATAAAGCTATTTGGTTAGATGGACCTATTGATAGTTGGAATTCCGATAAACAACAATGGAATAGGAGGACGTTTCAAATTGATTATGAAGTCGTTCTTAAAAATATTAATAATTCAAATTTAGATGATAAATTCTTAAATGAGGTATAGTATATTAGCATTATTTTGTATTTAATAGTTACAATATTTTATTTTTATTAAAACTTATAATAATTAATAATTTCAATTAATTACATAGTGGAAGTATTGTTATAATTGTCAAAAAAAAACATTTTCAAAATTTGTTCAGGTTTTTGGAATTACTCAAGATCCAAGTAATTTAAATTATATAATTGTAATGAGCTATGCAAAAAAAGGAAATTTTAGAAAATGTTTGTCTAGTATAGTTAATTTTAATTGGTTTGAAAAATTAACCTTATTAAAGAATATTATTGTGGGACTCAGGACAATTCATGATTCAGGTTATACTCATTGTGATCTTCATGATGGTAATATTTTAATGGATAATTATGAAGCGTATATTATTGATTTAGGATTATGTCAACCCATACAAAATTCAAATAATGATGTTTATGGAGTTTTACCTTATATAGCACCTGAAGTATTAAGGAACAAACCATATACTCCAGCAAGTGATATCTATAGTTTATCAATGATAATGTGGGAAATTACATCAGGTATTCCTCCATTTAACGATAGACCTCATGATGAACAACTTTGCTTAAGTATTTGTAAAGGGGAACGTCCTGAAATTATAAAAAATACTCCAAAATGTTATGTAAATTTGATGAAAAGTTGTTGGAATCAAGATCCTTTTAAAAGGCCAGCTGTAAATTATCTTGAAGATACAATAGATATGTGGTTATTTTTTTTTATTTCAGTTAACTCTTCAACAGCAATGCGAATGCAACCTTTTGCAAGAGAAGAAAAAGTTATTAATTTAATAGAAAATGCCATAAATGATACAGAAGAATTTGTAAAAGCAGATAAAGTTTCAGCACAAAAAGTACAAAAACAAACTAATTCTCCTACTATACAATCTCATTCACAAGCTTATTATTCAAGTCGTTTGCTTGATTTTACTAAGAAAATAAACGAAAATTTAAATCAAGAAACGGAGGGAGTTTCCGAATGTTTGGATTGTTTAATAAGCGACAAGAAACAATTGGTAAAGGAGCAATAACTGATGGTGAAAAAACACTGGTAAAAGTGGCAATAGCTAATGAAGGAGCGATAACAAATGGAAAAATAGCTGGCGGTTAAGAAAAGCAAAAATTTATTAGCTTTATGTCTTTATGAATAAAAAGTTACATTTAACATAGGCAATATTTAGTTTAAGCTGGTTGCATCAGTATTTACAAAATTAATAAGCATCATTTAGTACTTTAAGGAATCTGACTTTAAATTACTAAAAGATATATCATTTTACCAATTTGATCATCTTATACTATACGATTTTTTTTTAAAAAAAATTTTGTTTGATGAAAATGTTCTTTTTTTTTTATTAAATTTTTTACTTTTTTTTCTCACTGGAGAAATTTTTTTCTTTTTATTAATCAGCGATGAGAATTTTTTTTAATATTGAAGAATTTTTTTATTTATCATAAAAAGCAATCGTTTGAATTTATTATTTTAAGTTTTTAACACGTTCTCATAGTCCTTCTTTATTATTATTATTTTTGCAATAAAAATAAGTAAATCACAAAAATTTTATTGTTTAATGAGTTGTATTTAAAATTTTAAACTTTTTGATGTTGGTCAATTTAATGAATTTGCGTTAAACATGTATTAATTATGGTATTTAATCATTATGAGTAATATTATGATATGGAGGTAAATCAATATAAATATCATCTTTTGAAAAATATTTATGATACTTTGAACCGTATGATTCGTAAAATGAGTAAATGACGCTCGGCGACATAACTATATTAAACCTTACAGATCCGTATTGAAATTGTGCAAAAACACTTGAGAGGCAATTAAAAAAACCTAAGAAATAATAAAGAAAATCGATTACCATACTACGATGCAAAATTTTCTTTAGAAACGTATGTAATCTTTGATATTGAAACAAAGCTATCGATCAATTTATTATCACTATCATCTTATTTAATGGCGGGATTTTTTCTGATACAACTGCCTTACACAAAAAAAAAAAAAAAAAAATACTTTTTGTGAAGCTGTTGGTTATGCTGTATCGTCATAAATTATTTAATTTCACTTTTTTGCGTGTATAAATAATTGGGGATAATCGCAATTGGTTAATCAAAATATCATTGAAAAGCATCTCAATCTGTTAAGCGAACTGAGAATATTATTTTCGACAATAGAACTTTGAATTCTTAATTAAGATTAGTGCTCCGAACGGGTCGGGTTTTGACTATTCGAACTCATAAACACATTAACTATAGGGTTATTAAATCAAACCGCGACAAACTTTTTTATTTATATAGATTTGATAATTAATATTCTTAATATATTTTCTATGTAATCTTGCGTTTATTATGTAAGAATAAGGCAAGGAAGATCTATTTTATCGTAATAATAATAATAATAATAATAATAAAAAGAAATAAACTGTAATCGGTCATATATCTCGCACTTTTTTTTTGTACTGTTGAACGTGCACGTGACCTTTGACAAATTTAGTGATGTAGTGTACTCAGAGAAAAAATAATGAATTTTTTTTCCAATTTCAGGAACTGCTTATGATATTTCGAACATATCAAACAATACTATAAAAATAATATTGTTTCATATCGTTACCACCGGTTTTTGTACTACTGCGGGGTGATAACAGAAAGAAAAATATATAATTTATAGCTTAATTAGAACGATAAGTAAGATTTATAACGATAGACAATAAAATAGAACGCAGTTTATTATATAGTCGAAAGAATATAACAAATGGAAAAAAAATTCAAAGAGCAAAAGGTCAAAGAGTCTTTATTAATGTGGCAAAGAAATACTTAATACAGCCTCATCAAAAAATTTGATTGTAGATGCAGATGTATTATGAGATTGCTTGACCCATCCAATAGAATTATTTTCTTCCGTCCAGGTTTCATAATTAAAATTTTCTGATGTACATACTCCACAAATACAAATATTACTGCCTCACAATTAATCGTATGATAACAAGTTGTATAAAATGTGGCTGTTTCTTTCAAACCTTATTAAAAATCTAGATTGAACGATCATATGAATTTCAGGTTTTTAAAATTTAAAAAAATACGAGATCCGCGTTCAAAAAGCACCAATCATATTAATATTGCATGTAATACATAAAAATTGATCTAACCCGTTTCAATTATATGCATGAAGATCCGATTCTTGTTTGTCATCGTCGTTCTTGTCGATCTGAATAAAACATTTTTTTAATACAATGACACATATTGTTTAATTTTATCACAAAATCGGAATTGGAAATCCTTGAATTATAATATAAATATCCCCCTTTTTTTTGTCGTGATAAATATACAAATATACGTGTAAAGTTTTAAAAAAAATCATGTCATTTCTAGACGATAATAATCAATGTAAAAAATGTGGTGAGAAATATATAGATGAATATAATGCAAATTATGAATGGTGTAAATCATGTCACATGAACATATTGAATAATGACTTTTTAAGTTGGAGCGGTAATGAAAAAATTGATGATTTCATTCAAAAAATGCAATCGAAAGTTATGGATTATCATGATATAATACTTGAATGGATACCATATGATCATTTAATTAGTATTAAAGAAGTAAATAAAAATGATTCTACTAAAATATCATATTTAGCAACATGGAAGTATGGTCCATTGGATTATGATCATGATAAAAATAGTTATGCAAGAGAACCGAATAAGAAAGTCGCTTTATACGTACCACGAAATACTATCGATGAGTTTCTAAACGAGGTATGAAATTTCACATGGTCTTTTATTAAGTATTCCATATAATCATCAATATCATTATTAGATTAAAAATTATATCTTTTGCCTTCCCGTTACTAATTAAATTTTTTATTATGATACCTTTTTTTTTTCTTTTAATTTTTTTAATAGGCTAATTCCAATATATTTTCAATTAATAAGGATGATGATAATATTACAATATATGGAATATCTCAAAATCCAAATACAGAAGATTATATTATGGTTCTTGATCAAGATGAATTTTGTAAAAATTGTGGTGAACCTTATACAAATGATACTAATGCAAATTATGAATGGTGTAAATCATGTTCTTTTAATCAAATTCCTATAAATTGGAGTGAAAATGAAATAATTGATGATTTTATTCAAGAAATGCGATCAAAAATAGATTTTGTTGATGAAACACAAATTGAATGGATACCTTGTGAACAGTTTTTCAATATTAAAGGAATAGGTCAAAAGGGTCGTGATGCAATATATTCAGCAATATGGGAGGATGGTCCTTTGGATTATTCTCAAGGGAGATGGAAAAGGCAATCAAATTGTAGAGTTTGCTTAAAGCATTTATATGATTCACAAGATATCTCTAACGAACGTTTAAATAATGAGGTACGAAAATTTCTATACTTAATAAATTTAATTCAAATTTTTTTTTATTATAGACAATAATTTTTTTTCCTTATGTTTTAATACTAGGTTAATTTAGAAAGGGGAGTTATTGGAATATCTCAGGATCCTTTTACAAATAATCATATTTTAGTACTTCAAAACATTTATTGTGAAGAATGTGGTAAACAATATGATTCTATACCAGATGAATGGTGTATGCCATGTCTAATAAATTTTTTAAAGAAAATTTCCATATCCAGTGGGAACGAAGAAATTGATAATTTTATTCAAGAATTACAATTAAAAATCAATTCTTGTATAGATGTAATATTTGAATGGATACCGTATTATCAATTTAATGAAATTGAAAGATTAGGTGAAAATGAATATGAATATACAGCAATATGGAGAGATGGTCCATGGGATTATGATGGTGATAAAAATCAATATATAAGAGATCAGAATAAAGAAGTCGTTTTAAAATATTTAAATGATTCACAGGATACCAAAAAATTTTTAGATAAGGTATGAAAATAATAAATAATTAAATTACCCTTTTTTTAATATAATAATAATAATAATATTTAATTTTTATGTTTTAATAGGTTAAAGAATATCTACAAAATGATTTATATGAAAATGAAATATATGGAATATCACAAAATCCGGATACTAATGATTATATTATGGTTCATTGTCAATATCTTGATATATATTGTGAAAAATGTGGTAAAGAATACATAAATAAAATTGGTGCAAAAAATGAATGGTGTAAAATGTGTCAAACAAATATTCTAGAAAACAATTTTCCAAATTGGACCAGCAGTAATGAAAAAATTGATAAATTTATTCAAGAAATGCAATTGAAAATTATTTATCCAGATGATATAATATTTGAATGGATCCCATGTAATCAATTTTATAATATAAGAAAAGTAGGTGAAGGTGGTTTTGCTGTAGTATATTCGGCAATATGGAAAGATGGTCCATTGGATTATGATGATAGTGAAAATGGATATACGAGAGAACGGGAAGATAAAAAAGTTGCTTTAAAAAGTTTAAAGTATTCACAAAATATTAGTGACGAATTTTTAAATGAGGTATGAAATTTTATTTCAAGTTTACATCCTGCAATTTTAATTAATTATTATTTTTTTTTATGTTTTATTTTTAATAGGTTAAAAAATATTCAACGAGCATAGGTGATAATATTCTTCCTATATATGGAATGTCAAAAAATCCAGATACAAATGATTATATTATGGTTCTTGATTACGCAGAAGGTGGAAATTTTAATAGTTGGTTAAATAAAAATTTTATCAATTTTGATTGGGTTTGTAAGATGGAAACACTATTTAATATTATTGAAGGTCTTGTGAAAATCCATGAAAATAACCTGGTTCATCATGATTTTCATACAGGAAACATATTATTTGATGATCCCATTTTACGTACTATGGATCATGGTGATACGGGTGATATATTAATCTTTATTTCAGATATGGGATTATGTGGAGAAGTTGAAAATGTCAATAAAGATAATATTTATGGAATTATGCCTTATGTGGCTCCTGAAGTATTATGTGGAAAACCTTATACTCAAGCAGCAGATATATATAGTTTTGGTATGATAATGTACTTTGTAGCAACTGGAAGTCAACCTTTTGCAAATCATGCACATGATAATGGTCTAGTAAATAAGATATTCAATGGAATTAGACCAGAATTAAATGAATCAGAAATACCAAAATTTTATATTGATTTAATGAGACAATGTTGGGATTCAAATCCAGAAAATAGACCAAAATCAGATGAAATTTTAGAATTGATTTCATTAATTGCTCGACCAATTAATAAAAACAATTTCGAAGAAAAAAAAAGAGAAGTTACAGAGCAATTCAAAGAAGCAGATGAATATAGAAAAGCACAAATTTCATCTATTATTGAAAATAGACAATTAAATACTCATCCGCAGGCTGTTTATACTTCTCGATTACTTAATCCTTATACAAAAGATCTTTTTGAACAAGGTAATTCTGTGATTCTATTTAATTATTTTTTATTTTAAATTGTTGTAAACATTTAATTAATATATATTTTTTCAATTTTATATCAGATAAATTTAAAATTTCTGATGAAATTGATTTTATTTCATTGGTTGATAATTTTGAACAAAAAATATAAAAAAAAAATGTTTAGTGGAAAATTTAATTATTAGTCATTTGTTCTCTAAATTTTTGAAATTTAATCTTTCTAATTATCATTTATATTTTTATCACTATTATATAATGTTTATATTTATATTATATTTTATATATATATATATTTTTGTCTTTAGGAATAAATTATAATAAAATTATACCTGTTTTTTCATGATGAATTGGTGATATAATTACGAAATGTTCATCACGTTTTATCCATGATCGCAATCTTTTACATTAAACTATTTGGAATGAGTACTTTTTTAATCATAAAAAATGAAATAAACAGGTTATCTAATAATAATAATAATTGTTTAATACGTACACAAAAAGAAATGATTATTGTTTGTCTTTCAGTCATGAAATGTAATGAATTTTCTGTGACAAATAGGAAGTCATTCTACAATAAAATTGAATATTAGTTTTTGTCATCTGTCTTTTACAATTTGTGTGACTCATCATGTTTAATTTTAGAAATATAATATTTTGCGTGAAACTTGGCATTATTTTATATCCTCCGTCATAAATTTTCAGCCATTTCAAAATGACAATAGTTAAATAATATATTGCGCGACGTGTAAAATATGACATATTTTATAAATATCCAATTTTTCTTTTTTTAAATTGATGACTTTTAATAACATTAATTATCTCAATTTTGTCCTCTCTATAATTTTATTTTCCTTTTTAAAAACTAGAATTCCCTTTAACTCCCTCTTTAAATTTCTTATACGGTATACAGTATGAGTGTATTTCTCATACAGGGAAGGAAAAACAAGTCAAAAAGTTAGTGAGTTTCTCCTAACTGGTTGGCTGGTAAAATCTTAAATCAAAAAATAATGTAATAGTGATGTATTGGTGTACTTCATTATGAAACAATAATTTAAAAATATATGACGGATATATTTTCTAATAATTGTTATTCATGAATGATATAAGGATCAATCATAAAGGCAGATATATATCAAGATGAGACATATCAACGTTATCCTAGGTAATATGTAAGGCACGATAGTGCCGCAGTTATGAGCACGTAGAGTCGAGTAACTGTTTTATCAAACATCACAAGCAATAAATTTTCTTTTTAAGTGGATTACCTTCCCATTTGTAAATCCTTAAAGTGGCGAATTAATTATAATTTATTAAAAACAAGTAAAAAGTTATATTAATTTATTGTCTTTTTAAATTTCTCAAGACAATATTTTTTTTTTTACTTCTTGTTTGATTTAATCCAATAATAAAAATAAATGCAGAAAGAATTAGAAACAGCTGATGATAAAAGTAACAATATTTTCAAATTAAAGTATTTATATGTCTTCCCAATAATCTGATATTATAGATTAAGTTAGATATTGAAAGACGTAAAAAAAAATTAAATAATACTACTCATTAGTTGCAAGGTTTATGGAGCACCACCATGAAGTTTTATTGCTATTGGGTTGGCAATATCTTCAAGTAATTTTTGTTTATATTCATATTCATCTTTTTCTGCTTCTTGATTATTATCAAGCCATGTAATTGATTCTTGTATTGCATCATTAAGTTTATTCCTCATATTATCAATATACTAAATTCAAGTTTATTTTATATTATGATGAAAATTGTTGTTATTAAGCTTGATCTAATAGAAGAAGACTTTAACAGTAAACTGAGAAACTTACTTGAACTAATTCACGTAAATTGTATGCATAGCTTTCCAAGACATTTCGTGCTTGTATTTTTTGTGTAATTTTTTCTCTGTCTATACGATATTTTTCAGCTTCATCAACTGTTTTATTAAAAAATTTATGTTATATATTATCATTAAAATGTAAATAATAAAAATTGATTACAAACTCATGCGTTCGATTTCTTCTTTTGACAATCGCCCTTTATCATTAGTTACGGTGATTTTTTTTGACGAGTGAGTTGCTTTATCAACTGCAGAAACCTAATTAATATTTGATTAAAAAGTTAAAAAACGTAAAACTTTATCATATAACAAAGATTGTACATTCTTATATAAATAAATACATACATTTAATATTCTGTTTATATCGACTTCGAAGGTGACTTCAATTTGTGGAACACCATTTGGTGCTGAAGCAATCCCAGTCAATTCAAATTTGCCAAGCAAGTTGTTATCTCTTGTTAGGGTGCATTCACCTTCATATATATCAATAAATACACTAGGTTGATTATCAGAATATGTAGAAAAAATTTCAGACTTTTTTGTAGGGAACGTGGTGTTACGTTTAATTAATGGCATCATGACACCACCAGCTGACTCGATACCAAGAGATAAAGAAGTGACTTCAAGTAAACACAAATCTTGAAGCTTTTCAGAATTACAACAAGATAAAATAGCAGCTTGTACAGCAGCACCATAAGCAGCTGCTTCATTGAGATTGATAGATTTATTAGGTATTTTTCCATTGAAGAATTCAGATAACAATTTTTGAATCTTAGGAATACGCGTTGAACCACCGACCAAAACAATTTCGTGAACAAGATTTTTATCGAATTTGGCATCTCGAAGTACTCTTTCAACAAGATCAATTGTGGATTGGAATAAATCTTGATTCAATTCTTCGAATTTGGTACGAGTCAAAGAGGTATGAAAGTCGATACCTTCGAAGAGAGAATCAATTTCAATAATAGCTTGTGCTGATGTTGAAAGTGTAATTTTTGCACGTTCGCATTGTGTTCTTAAACGATAAAGGGCACGCATGTTTGAAGTAAGATCTTTCTTAAATTTTCTTTTGAATTCTTGTATGAAATAACTTATAACCCGATTATTGAAATCTTCACCACCAAGATGATTGTCACCGGCAGTGGCAATTACATCGAAAAATAAATCTTCAATTGTTATTAGAGAAACATCACAGGTACCACCACCTAAGTCAAAGAAAAGAACGCAATGTTCAGTGATTTTCTTATCCAACCCGTATGCAATAGCTGCTGCTGATGGTCCAGTGATGATACGAAGCTCATTCAAACCGGCAATCAAACCGGCATCCTTTATAGCTTGAGTTTGAGAATTATTAAAGTAAACTGGTACCGTAATTACAGCATCTTTAACTGATGTGCCGAGGAAGACTTCTGCGGTTTCTTTCATTTTTGCAAGTATCATTGACGTAATTTCTTCAGGTGCGAAATCTTTCTTTTCACCTTTGTATTCGACATTGATATATGGTTTTCCATTCTTATCAATGACTTTGAATGGCCAAACCTATTATAATAATATTTGTATTAGAAAAAATTTTTCATCCAGCCCAAAATTCAAGAATTTAATGATTATCGAAACATACCTTCATATAAGATTGGACGATTTGGTCATTGTAATTACGACCAATTAAACGATGAATGTCGAAAACAGTATTACGAGGATTTATAGAAGCTTGATTTTTAGCCGCATCACCGATAAGAATTTCTTTATCAGTGAAAGCGACATATGACGGTGTTGTACGACTATACTGATCGTTGGCAATAATTTCAACTGTATCATTTTTCCAAACACCGACACAGGAGTATGTTGTTCCTAAATCAATACCGACTTTCATTTAATGATTATTATTTGATAAATTTCGTTTATAGAAAAGAAAAGACAAAAAAAAAAAAAAAAATTCATAAATAAAATAAATGAAAGAAAATAATATATTATAAGAATCAAGTTTGGCATTACATTTTATAAGGATAGGGTAGATTATTTATAAACATAAATGAACATAAAAATAATTCAAGTAAGCTTGATTTTATAAATTAAGTTTTATATCTAAAAATCATTTCTCATAAAAAAATTGTATTGTGCTGTTATAAGACTCTATTGTATTATAGAATATTTGATTTGGTTAGTCGAATTTTTTATTTAGATTTGAAACATATTTTTCATAAATTAATTAATATATTTTGATTCTTTCTTGTAAGGAAAAAATTAGGAACTGTTTCATCTCGAAATACAGTATACAGTATATACTGTATGTATGATCGATCGACAAATGGTCAACAAGAGTTAAAACCGACCAAAATCAATAAACATTTATGGCAATTAATGGTCTAAATAAGATGGTGATCAAAACAAGTTATACAAGATTCACTTTATGCATAGGCTTGGCGAATTTTATTAGGCGTTAGTTGATTGTGTCCTATTTATATTATTCGTTTTTCAGTGTTTAAATTTGCAATTTTGAAATTCTCGGAATAGTTAAATGTATTAAACCTTTTAAATAAATTAGTAAATACAAAAAAAAAGTGACTATAAATATAAAATTCAATCATATATATGAATAATTTATCATAATAATAATCATCACATACATTAATATGAGTGCATTGACTTTGAGTGCAATATCTGAATAAAAATTGTATAGTTGAAATGCTGCAATTGCTACAGTACTCGTGAATTTTTCCCGTATGCTTTGATTAAATATTATTGCATTTCATGGAAGTTCACACATGTATATTTTATTTTTTTTTACCAAGATTAAAGTCATTATTGGTTTTCACTTCATTGTATAATGAATTTATTAAAAATCATAAACAGAATTAAAATATAAAAAAACTCTATTTGTAACAAATATCTAATTATAAAAAATAATGTAATAAAAATTTTCTACCTGTCATTACTTTGCGTGTCAAAACTGTCAATCATCGCTATAGTATGAATCTAATGAATCATTACTAATTTTCATCATTAAATTGAATATCTAAATTGAGTTCTTCTGACTTATAATCTAATAAAAGAATAAAATTAATTAAATGATGAAAGAAAACTATACGAATAATCCTAAATTAAATATTTACCATCATTCTTCTGGTAAGAAACATATGAATCTAAATAATCAAATAAAGGAGTTAATAATTTTTTTTTTAAAAAAAAATTCAATACTTTAAAATAAGTTATTTACCAAATCCTGAAGATTCTGAAATAGACGATTGACTTAAACTTGTCGGAATTATATTACTTAAACATCGACTCTTATAGATCGCTCCTAGATATTGTAGCTACAGGCCCAATATCTGGTGACTTTATGATTTTAGTTGTAGTATTCCGCTCACTCCTTTGAATTTCCTTAAATTTTTTATATATTTCATCTGTCTTTGGTCTTTTTTCTGGGTCAGAATGCCAACATTCTTTCATTAACTCAATATAACCTTCAGGTGCATTTGTAACAATTGGAGGGCGTAAGCCATTACATATTCTAAGAATTAATTCTGAATCATGATCTCTATCCCAATAGGGTCTCCTTCCTGTCATTGATTCCCACATAATCATACCAAAACTATATATATCTGATGCACAGGTATATGTTCTTTTTTCAAAAACCTCTGGAGCTATATAAGATATTATACCATAAACTTTATAATCAGTTGATTCAAGTGCTGATTTACTTATTCCTAAGTCACATAATACTGCTTCTTTACTATATTGTGATGTTGAATTTGCATTATTTAAAAGGATATTTCCACTATGAATATCTCTATGTATTATATTTGATTTATGAATATTACGAAGTCCGTTAATAATATCACCTAAAATATTAAGTTTCTCACTCCAAATAATATCATAAAAATTTTTAGTAAATAATTGTTCAAATCACTTGAATTATAATAATTCATAACAATTGCATAATCTTGAGTGTCAGGATCTTGAGTGATTCCATAATATTTACTGATAGCAGTCTCATAAAATTTGCGTTGTTTCCTCTTTCTAATAGATATAGTACTTGTAGTAAATTTATGATATATCTTAAGCTAAAATAAAATTTTTATTAATATACATAGTTTTAAGATTTATATTATGTTAGAATACAATATTTTACCTCGTTTAGTTCCTTAGTAGTAATATTTTTTGAATTATGAATTCTTTTGAGAACGAAAAATTTTTTATGGTTACGTCTATATCTTATATATTTTTTACAAAAATATATATTTCTTTTTCCGCTAACAGATGCTTTGTATACTGTACTGAAGCCTCCTTTACCAATAAATTCTCTATCTTGGAATATACGATATGGAATAAATTCCATTTGATCTAATTTAGAATGCCCATTAATTTGTGTATATCTGATAAAGTCATCAATAAATTCATTTGGTTCATTCTCCTTTTTTTTATGACATACGAGACAAGTTTGATGTTGTGGTTCAAAAGTGAATCTTCTACTACATTCATTACATAACCTTTTCTTTGGTTTAGGAGTGGTTTGTATTAAAAAATCAATTGTATGTTTAATGTTGGTTAATTGTTCCATGAATATTATAAAAGATGAGTTCAGTAAAATTGAACTATTCGTGAAAATGCGGTTTATCCAGTTAGATTAAAAGACTTTTTAAGTAACTTTTTTTTTTGAAAAAATTAATTTATTGAAAAGACATACTATATATATATATATATATTCTCGAAATTTTTTTAATTCTTCAAAAAAAATTCATAACGATTTATGTACTTAACAAATATAGTAACAAATTACTAAATGAATCGAATTAAATAATCGTCAATAATATGCTTCTTTTTGTCCAAATTTAGATTTAAATGAGAAAAATGAAATATTTCTAAAACAATCTATAAATGGACTCTGTGTTAAATTAACGAGCTTTATTATTAAAAAAAAATCATCTCTTTAAACGAGGAATAAGAAGCATGCAACTTTACCACATCGAACAGTGTAATATGTTAAGCCACTCCAATAAATTACAAGAAAAAAGAATAAGAATAATAAAATATATTAAACCCATTTTAAACTTTATAATTTTTACCTTTAAAGATGTCTTGACAAATAGGAAAATTATAAAAAAAAAAAAGAAAAAATAGATTTTTAAAAAACAATGCCCAAAAAAAAAGAAATATAAAATTATCTGAAAAAATACATAAAATAATTGAAAATGAATATTTATACATTTTATAATACCACGTCGGGTGGGTTGAGACTATGTCGGACAGATTTATTTAATTATATTACTTTATTTTTACCGTAAACTAAAATTAAAGAAAAAAAAATGAATTGATTTGCAACTCGTCTGATATGAAATCTTGTGTTTGCTGTCACGCAAACCAATGAATAATTATATCGTATATTCAGGATGAACCAAACTAAATCCATAATTATTCAATCCGGATGAACATACTTATTTAATAAAAATTTTAATTAAAGCCAGTTAGTTATTAATGCTGTCATTATATGTGCAACAATAAATGCTATTAAATAAGTCATTAAATATTAAATTCAAATCATTGGTTTCGGAAATATTTTGGTTATCTGCGGAAATATTGAAATTCGGATAAAATCCGAAGAAATATGGGTAAACCGGATTCTCATCCGGATTTCGGATATTTCGGATCAAATCGGACACGAATCGAAGCACTACCCATAAATGGACTACCGGAGTTATAAAACATCATTACTAAATCTGGCTATAAATTCAAAAAGAAATCGATTATTTCTTTAACCGAAAAACAAGAACCATGTTTGGTCAAGGACTTATGTATCGAATGGTATTTGTTTATCAATTTAGTTCAAAACAAATCGAAAATGCCAAGAATTCTTATAGAATATTAGACTTTTTTTTTAAAAAAAAATAAAATGAATTAATAATTAACTATAATAAACTAAAAAGTTATATTTTGTATATTTATAACAATTAAAATAAGAAAATGAGAATCAACCTTGTTATTTTTACGTGTTTACGTGGAATAATTATATGTTCATTATAGAATGTTTATCGATTCCTTAGAGTTCGAATAAAGAATTCTCCTAATATTATCAGAGAAAAAAACCTATATATATGCAGTATATACCCTAAAGGCAAATTATTTGTTTATTCAAGTTATGGAGCAATCAACTAACTATAAACTAAAAATTGACTTTTTAATATCAAATAACACATCCTTAAGTCAATCAACACAAACTACATCATGTAATGATTGCAATCGAAGGGTAAATTTAAATGAAATAATTTATCATCTTTGTTATTTGTGCCATAGAGCAAAATTACCATTTATACCAAGTGGAAATAATGTTGTCGATAAGTTTATAAGATATGCAGTAATTCACAAAAAAATAATGGAATTTGTTCCATACAATAGATTCAAAGATGTAGAATTAATTGCTGAAGGAGGATTTAGTAAAATCTATAAAGCCACTTGGATTGATGGTCCAATATCTTATTGGGATATAAAAACAAAAAATAATCATTGTGTTATTGCTCTCAAAGAACTTAACGACTCTAAAAATATAAAACCTGGAGTGTTAAAAGCGGTATGTTAAATTTATTTAATTATAAATTATATAAGACAAATAATTTGATTTATTATGAATAACTTTTTTATTTTAGCTGCGTAAGATTATTTTCACAAAATTTAAACAAAAAGAATATATATACTTTAATAAATATTATGGAATCACTCAAAATCCAATTACTCAAAATTTTGTAATAATCATGAATTATTATGAATCAGGGAATTTAACACGTTATATAACTAATGATTTTTATAATATTAGTTGGTATAATAAATTATGTAAATTGGTTTACATGATATCTGGGCTTAAAAGTATACATCTTTCAAATATTATCCACGGAAGTTATCATAGTGGAAATATCTTAATCGCAAATAAATTAGCAATAATGAGTGATTTAGGAATAAGTAAACCATCATCTGATCGATATGGAATTATTCCTTACGTTGCTCCAGAGGTTTTAAGAAGAGGATGGACCACTAAAGCTTCAAATATATATAGTTTTGGTATGATTATGTGGGAATTAATGACAGGTAGAAGTCCTTTTTGGGATCAAAGTCATGATACAAATCTTATTAATAAAATAATCGACGGTTTTCGTCCTCCAGTTACTACAAATGCACCTGAAGGTTATGTTGAGTTAATGAAAGAATGTTGGCATTCTAATCCAGAGAAAAGACCAAGGATTTGTGAAATATATAAAAGAGTTTATGATATTTGGAGCAAGGAATACAATAATAAAACAAAAATTATTAAATCATCAGATATCGGACTTGTAACAACAGACACAACAGATAATCCAGGTGCTATATATAAAAATCGATATTTAGGTGATATGATTGAGGCAGCTTCTAGTACAAAAAGTTTAAAAGGTGAGAATATTATCATTAACTTATAATTATTAAATTATTATATAAATAAATTACTTATTTCTAAATCATTAATGTAATAACTTTATCCTTTAAAGACAAAAGGAAGTATGAAGAAAATTATTTTAATGACAATGTTGAAGATAATAATAACGATGAAGGTATTGAATTTTTTTATTAAACCAATTAATTTAATGATCCATATAACTAAAATGAGAATTATATCTTTTTTAGATAAAATTATTAAAAAGATTAAAATTTGAAAATGAAAATTAGTAGTAATTATATATAATACTATATACAAGATTTTATTAGCTGAACATGCTTATATACATTTTTTTTTTGTCTTTTCTTTCAAAATTTGAATTCTATTTTTAATTATTTACTAGTTGCTCCCATTGCTTTTCAACGAGCATATTTTTATATGAAGTTATAATGTTATACCATTTTTACTAAGATGTAATTCCGGCCAGAATTAAATGTATTTCTTTTTTAATGTAACGTCATGTTATTATGTTACGCATTTTTAAAATTACAATTTTTTTAATTATTATATAGATTAGTAGTATTTAATTATGATATTGATAATAGTATATATTGAGTTGAATGCTACAAGTTTTTTTTTTAATATTACATATGAATTATTTATCAATTGTTTAATAAAATCATTTATTTTATTATAAAAAATTTCTTATGGTTTCATTGCTAAGTAAAATTCACAACACTTTAATATACAGTATGTGATAATAAGTTGAAAATTATATTCTTCATTTTCTCATGTAATAATCTTCTTTATAATTTCTTACACATATTTTTAATTCTGGACATTTCTTAAATATTGTATAAATATGATTATAATAAATCTACAAAATAATTGTTATGTGCATTATTTTGTGCATTACTGTATCAACTAAATATTATAATAACAACAAAAACAGAAGATTATGATACATTTAGCCTGAAAGTCATTTTTACCTAAAGTCCATTATCACTATTAATAGGATATTTTGACTGAATCCATTTTTAATGATTTATTTTATATGCGACTGATAACCAGAAGATTATGAGAGAAATATGTGATAATAGATAGGGTTGGATCGGTCCTGATGAAAGTAGGTCTCGTGATGGTTCAGGGACTGGTCTTTATGGTCTTCCCTCCATGATGACATGACGTCCGAACTGGTCCCTATATTATATATATTATTTTTTTTTTAATCAAATAAAATTATAATTTCTCCATTGAGAAATAGATTAGAGGCATTATTCAATGACCTATATTGTTAATCACATGGTCTTGCTAAACAATTCAGACCAAAGACTGGTTTTTGGACCTAGGGATGGTTAGGTCAGTCCTGATCCGGTCCTGGTCCTGGGACTATAAGTCCTATTGAATGGACCTGTAAACCAGGTACTGTTAGTCCAGTCCTGGACCTGAACTAAATTATTTATAAAATTTTGTGATAAGTGATTGTAGATATTAGTGATTATACATATAAAAAAGTGCATTGCGATATTCGATTCATTTTTTTGATATATAATCAATAAATAGGTAACAAAAAAAAACGCGTAGAATAAGCCAAAATAATCATGTAAATCTTTCCTTTTTTAGATAATTTTCAATAATGTTGGCCAGAATATTATTACCTTTTTTGGTAACTCACTGACATTATTGTAATTCCTGCGTAGAGCTAATAGTAAATTTTTCCAATTTCTTGTTACCTATTTATGTATTATTGCTCGGAGTCCTAAATCAATGGAGATAGCTGGTCTTCCGCGAAACCCGGTTTAGCGGGTCGCCCATCATTGTGATCTAACCCTAGAGGACCCGAGCCATAGAAGCCCCGTACGACCCGAAGGTGACCGGGGGGAGGGTTTGTCTAACCTTGAAAGGTTTATGTAAAAGTGAATCGCAATATCTTATTTGGACTGGTCTTGGACCGGTTTATTATAAGACCACTTTATAATCAGTCCGGTCTGATCCAACCCATGTAATAGGAATTTATAACTGTTTTATTTTTTTATATATTTTTTTTATAATGGTATAAAGATGAATAAAAATATAACCTTGAGCAACTTAATGAATATACGTAAATATATACCATCAATAATTGTTAACATTATAAATTGCAAATTACATACCAATATAATTTCATATATAGCAGATATTGAATATTATTATCAAAAAAATAAAGACACAATCAAAACGAATATCCAAACATTCTAAGTGGTTACTTACTAGAATTATGCATTAATTATTAACAGTGGATATAAATCATCAAACTGTTAAAATGTCAAAAGAAATATTATTTAAATATAGTTAGTTATCATAAATGATTGAATTGAATCAGCACGTGATTCAATTTTCAATTAAATTTTTTTAACTAATATTTTTTTTAAATTTTTTTGTTGAATTCATTTGGCAATACTAAAGTGGTATGTAAACTTTTAATTTTTTTTTTTTAAACAAGATTATAATTCAATATTTCTATAAATGTATTCAAATATACAGATATAAAAGTTACAAAGTTGTAAAAAAGAAAAAGGAATTAACTACTACCTACCAGTCATTTGCATTTAGAATATTTAACTAAAGTTAAATTTTTCTGACAAGACCAACCGTATGACGGATTATGATATATTTACTACATATTCCATCTCTGTGAATAATTTCTTTTATTATATATAAGCATTTTTTCATTAATGTAAAATTCCTCTCGTTATGTATTTCGTCTTTGGACTGAAATAAGATCATTTTATGTGTATATATTATTTGCTTTATTTTTTTTTTAGTACTACTAAAAAAAATCCATAAATTTCGAAGTATGCCAATAATACATTAGCACTTTATAACCTTTTGGATTAATAATTTAGGAATCTGATTTTAAATTACTAATCTATTAGCAGTAATTCAGTCCTATAAAATAGCAAATTTATAGCTTTTAGAATTTAATATGTTTTCATATAATCACATTCAAATGTGTGATCAGCTGATTATTAAAAATTTCAAAAAATTTTTTTTTTTATGAACCTTTTTTTAAAAAATATTAAAAAGTTTATTTATTTCATTTAATACAAATTTTTTATTACAAGTTTTTAAACTTTTCTCATGGAATAAAATCTAAATGTCACCAAGAAAGAAGTATAGTACTTGTAAATATTAATTTTTTGTTTTATAAAATTCAAAAATCAACTTTAAGTTGTTTTTTTATAGGTCAACCAGTAATAATTACAAGAGCAAAAAAGAGTGATAATAGATTTAGCTGCTCCTGTTGACCTACAAAAGTAAACCATGAAAATCACGCCAAACAAAAGCTAAAGGTGAAATTTTAACACTATTTTCAATTTGGTTTCAAATAATTTTTTATTGTAATTTTCTATTTATAAAATATGCAAATAAATATTATATTATAATTAGTTTTATTATAATTTCATTACTAATCAAATTTTATTTATTATATTTTTAAGGAAATGTTGAACCAAATTTGGAATCTTCACAATCTGAATGTAGTCAATGTACTGTACATCAAAACAATTCACAAGTGTAACAACTTAATTCACCATTTATAGAACAATACAAACAATCTTATAATATACAACAACAAATTCCTCAAATATATTCACCTTCTCAAATTTATGATGTGCAATAGCAGCAAATTCCTAAACATAACATACAACAACAAATCCAATATCATAATTTATAACAACAAATTTCTCAAATTTATTCACCTTCCAAAATTCGAAATGTACAACAAACACATCCTAATTGGAATGAAATATCAAATAAATTGTGACAAGTATTTGAAAATTTTCGTAGAATCTATAATGACGATGTAGCCAAATTGGCAAGTCAATTGAATCAGAAAAAAAGGCAAGTTTCCAAGTTGTACTTTTTATTAAATATTAATAAAATTAATTTTTATAATTTAGCAATCCAAATATTTATGATATTGAAGACTTTATACCTTGGACTATATGGGAGAAGCCTCTTAAAAAACATATTGATACAACTGATTCAACTGATTATGATATTTTTAAAAATCAACAATTAGGAATAAAAGAACTGGAAACTTTTGTTTCCAAAAGCCTTAAAATACATGTAGAATATTTGATAGCAGAATCTAAAGAAGAACCGGATTATACTTCTATGATTCTAAATCATATTAAATCACTTGATTATTATAATTAATATTACTTTTCCAGCTGTAAGACATATTTAATATGCTAATCAATTAGAGCTTAGTGAAGAACGAGAAAAGTAAAGTTAGAAATGAATTTGGATATTTGATTAATTTAAAAAATAATGCATGTAATTAAATATTAGCTTATTGAATAAGTATATTCATATAAAAATATTTAAAGAAAATTATAATATTACATTTTAATATATGTTATGATATTTTAAATTGACTACGTGTCACACAATCAAATTATACTTTTTCATATGAAATTATATAAACAATTAGTTTGATCACATGCTTGAAAGTATAAGTATATTTAATGATATAAATATATAAACTTTTATTTCCCATAACAACTCTATCAAATTCTTCTTCCTTCTGCCTAAAACTGCTAGTTATAGGCCTTCATATAGAATTAAGAAAACAATTACAAAATTAAGATTGGTACCATTTGATGGTAAATTTCAAGATTTTATAAAGGGTTTTTATTGAAGAAATTTATCAACTTGAACAAGGATTTGTGATGAATGTAAATGGTGTTAACAGTTGGATTTCAGGCGGATTGGCTATAGTTACAGCAGATTTACCACAAGAAAATGATATTGCAGGCATAATGCTAATTTAGGATTTCATAGTTGTAAAGCTTCTAAAGAAAAATTAACAGATATATATTTTAATGGTCAATATCATCAATTAACAGACATAGAATTTCAAAATATAAATGGACAAACAATCACAGCACAATTTACAATATGGTTTAAAATCAACACCAGGTCTACTTGATTCTATTCTTTATGATTGTTATCAATATAATCCGCAAGATGTATATCATGCTATTGCAGGAAAAATAGAAGGCTTCTTGATTTCACTTGTTTTAATATTTCAAGGAGAAAGTGATCTGATTAACTATTGGAAATATTTTGAAGTACCAGCAAAATGTTCATGTTTACCAAATCCAATTTCTAACAGACATTCATTTATGATGTAAGATATATTTTAATTTTAATGATATTTCCTTTTATATTAAAGCATTGTTTAACTGTTAACAATTGATGATATTAAAACTACTTTTTTAAGATGACAGAACTGGTTATAAATTATTTGATTTACACTTGGGAACTTTCTGCAGAAGCTAGTAGATCACTAGCAATACATAGACTAGATGGATATTCTCAACTTCAAAAGGTATTAGATGAAAAACCTAAGGCTGGGCAAAATTAATTTTTAGATTCTTGTAACCTGGCCGTGACAGATTTGCAAAAATTCATGAAAATTTTTTTATGGTAAAATATTATTATCACATGATTGTACATAATAAAAATTTGTCACATCCCATCTTCTAATACTCTATTATATCATAATCAAAAATTTTTCTTACATATCTTCAATATCTTCAAGAGAATCACCACATATATGTATTGAAACTCTTAGGCAGAAAGATATTTGTATAATATAAGCATATAAAACAAAATACATAGAAAAAAATTTATATATAAAAAAAATAAAACCTGGGTGACCATCCATTTTTAAAATTTTATGTCATGAGAATCTAAAAATTAATTTTGTCTGGTCTAATGCATTAATTGAGGTAATTTTGTTATTTCAAATTTATTAAATTGCAATTATTAAAATAAATATTTAAAGACTACAAATTATTTTAACTAATAATTAATCAATTAAAGATATTTTCAGGTAGCTTTCAACATCCCAAATCTTCACATAAATCAACATCTTGTAATCAATATTCAACATGTGTTAATGCAGCTGTAGGTGTAAAAGAAATGGTACATCAAATTTTTAAGTCAATTGTACCACATACAAATAAGCATAATCTTGAACTTACATTACTTCAGCAAGTTAATACTTTACATACAGTACATTAAGATTCATTATTGAATCACAATTGCATCATTTATTGTAGGTTGGTGCATTAATGATAATAACTCTTCAATACATAATACATTTCAAGAATATAATCAAGGTAATAAATAAATAATTGTACCATTTATTTTTTTATTATTCAAATATGAATTAAATATTCAAATAATATATTTTTAAAAAAAATTACTGACTAAATTAAAATATTAATAGATGATTTTACTGATATCAGAAACTTTATTTTCTGACTGTTCTGAAATCAAACTTAGATCAACATGGAATAAGCATAAAATTGAAAGTTCTAGATTTCTTTCTACAAATCTTGAAACAAATGGACTTTTGGAAAGTATTATGCAAGCATATTCATCATATTTTTCTCTTGAACAAGCTCTATTAAATACAAAAATTAGTTATTACCAAAATGTTTCATATTCTATAGTTGAACCTAATGGTGATTACCAATATGTAAAGTTGTGTATTGGTAAAGCAGTTGAAACAACTAGTGCTCCGATTTGGTCAGGTCAACCCAGGTGACTCAATGTAAAATTTGAGTCAGAATTAAAATTTTAATGACTCATGACCTACATAGGTTAGGTCGAACAATTGCAGATTAGTTAATATCTAAGCGATGCAGCCTTAAAATAGTGGATATAAATCATAGAAAAGGTTATAAATAAATAAAAAACATATTATAATTGTTAATTATTATAAACAAAGTTGTAAAATTTAAGTTTATCATCATTTATCATTGAAAAATAATTTTCATGCAACTTAATGATTGTCTTATAATTGCATTATGTTGCTCTTAAATTATAAAAATTTTTTTAAATGGCAAAAAATAAAGTTGAAGGGTCCGATCATAAAATATTATTATAATATTTTGCAAAATAAATTGTTAAAATTGTGCTTTATATTTAAATATAAATTAAATTTTATTTCATTTATTTTTGTTATAAATGGTATGAAATAGCTAAAATAAACCAATTTTAGTGAAAAAATGTGATTGACAAGTTCATTAACAGCGATCTTAAGTGACATAATTTTAACTATAAATTAGGTCAATTTTATCCTAATCGATTTTATAAAAATTAGTAAAGTAGCTGGAGCCTGGAATATGTTTGTTGAAAGAATTTATATATATTCTTAATATTCATTTTCTGTGCTGTTTTGACATTTATTATAATATTATTAATAATGATGGCGTGTCTATGTGACAATATATTGTTATTTTGTAAATATAATTTTTTTTTATTTTGATGTGAAAGGAGTAACATTTTGATCATAATTAAACATTTAATAAATGACTTATTTTTTTGAATAAATTTAATTCTAACTAAATTGTAATTTGTAAGTTTATATGTTAAATAAATATGTTTGGATATCAATCACACTAAATTTTAAAAATTTTTGGTTAAATATAAAAATCGAATTTTCATGTTTTCCAGTTTTTCTGACATAAGGAAAAAAGCTTCTTGCAAAGATACATATAATAAAATGTTTAAATATGTATGTTAATTTAATTTTTACAAAAATATAAATCTCAATATAAAAACTATAAAAATTATTAGACGGTGATAATCACGCACCATCAGTGAGATTAAGCAATACATTTAAAAAAATACCAAAGGTAGAATTTTTTATAATCAAATTTTTTACAGTCATCTTTTTAACAATATTAAAGCCAAGTAGTATTAAAGTAATTGTATTTAATG
The DNA here is from genome assembly GCA_003550305.1 of Glomus cerebriforme. Taxonomy (NCBI): domain Eukaryota; kingdom Fungi; phylum Glomeromycota; class Glomeromycetes; order Glomerales; family Glomeraceae; genus Glomus; species Glomus cerebriforme. The sequence goes on along the minus strand of QKYT01000422.1, from coordinate 46,825 downwards.
AATTTATTAAAAATCATAAATGAAATTAAAATCTAAAGAAATTCTATTCATAATAAATATCTAAGTAATTATAAAAATAATTGCAATAATAAAAAATTTCTACCTGTTATTTATCAATCGTCACTATACGTATGAATCTATGAATCATATATTAATTACTATCATTATCATTATCATTATTAAATTGAATATCAAAATTGAGTTCTTCTGACTTATAATCTATAAAAGAATAAAATTAGTTAAATAATGAAAGGAACTGAAAAAATATATGAATAGTCTTAAAGAAATTTTAGATACCATTATTTTCATCAATCAGTTTAATCTTTTTAGGACGTTTATCTAAATATTCATTTTTTCAAATTAATATAATATAGAGTCTTAAGTAGCTTATTAAAAAAATTTTTTTTATCATACCATTTTCGAAATTATCTTCATATTTCCTTTTATCTAAAAAAAAAGTTGTTAACAATAATGTGCAATTAGATATATTAATAGACGAAAAAATTATAATTATAAGGTATACCTTTTTCCTGGTAAGAAGTTGATGAATCTGAATAATTAAATAAGAAGTTAATGATCATTGTTTTTTTATTCTTTTTTTCTAAAAAATATATATATATATTAAATACTTATTTACCAGATTCTGAAGTAGATGATTGGCTTCTTAAACTCATCGGGATTATATTACTTAAACATCGGCTCTTATAGATTGCCCCTGGATTAATTGTAGTTACAGGTCCAATATCTGTTGATTTTATGATGTTAGTTGTAGTATTCCACTCACTCTTTTTAATTTCCTTAAATTTTTTATATACTTCATGAGCCTTTGGTCTTTTTTCTGGATCGGAATGCCAACATTCTTTCATTAACTCAATATAACCTTCAGGTGCATTTGTAACAATTGGAGGGCGTAAACCATTATGTATTCTAAGAATTAATTCTGTATCATGATCTCTATCCCAATGAGGGTTTCTTCCTGTCATTAATTCCCACATAATCAAACCAAAACTATATATATCTGATGCGCAAGTATATGTTCCTTTTTCAAAAACCTCTGGAGCTATGTAAGAAATTATACCATAAATTTCACCATCAGTTGATTCAAGTGCTGATTTACTTATTCCTAAATCACATAATATTGCTTCTTTACTATATTGTGATGTTGAATTTGCATTATTTAAAAGGATATTTCCACTATGAATATCTCTATGTATTATATTTGATTTATGAATATCATAAAGCCCATGTATAATATCCCCTAAAATATTAAGTTTCTCACTCCAACTAATATCATAAAAATTTTTAGCTAAATATTGTTTCAAATCACCCGAATTATAATAATTCATAACAATTGCATAATCTTGTGTTTCAGGGTCTTGAGTAATCCCATAATATTTACTGATATTCGTATTATTTGTTACTCTTCTTTTTACTATTCTAACTCTTTTAGCAAAGGTATGATATATTTTAAGCTAAAATAAAAATGTTTATTAATATATACAGAATATATTTTCAAATTTATTTATTAAATTGGTATACAATATTTTACCTCGTTTAGTTCCTTAGAAGTAATACATTTTGAATTATTAAGTTTTTTGAGAATAAGTTTTCTTAAATATTTACGATTATAGTCTTTGTATTTATTACAAACAAAAATACTTCCTTTTCCGTTAACAGTGGTTTTATATACTGTACTGAAGCCTCCCTCGCCGATAAATTCTATATTTTGGAATATATGATATGGAATAAATTCCATTTTCTCTAATCTAGAATACCCATTAATTTGTGTATATCTAATAAAATCATCAATAACTCCACTTGATTTGGTTTCGTTTTTCGTACAACAAACGAGACAAATTTGACTTTTATTTTTAAAAGTGTATCTCATAAAACATATATTGCATATAGGGTCTGTATTTGGTTTAAAAGTTATTAATTGTTTCATGATTATTATATAATATTTAACGTCTTTGAAAAACATTAATTCGCTGAGAAGACCTATATATATATATTCCCTCTATTTAACAAGGAATTTTTTTTCCGAATTCTTAAAGAAAAAAAAGGAAAAAGTAGAAAAAGTAGTACGTTTTATGTACATGACAAATATAGTAACCAATCACCAAATTGCACCCCAGCCAAATGATCGATATAGTTTATAAGCTAAAAGTACGTTACCCTACTTTTAGCTTATAAACTACCCATGGGCCATAGTAGCCCACGAGATTTGATTGGT
>QKYT01000422.1:32271-43644 GCA_003550305.1 Glomus cerebriforme | reverse complement strand
CTGGTCCACTTATAAAAGATCGGACATTTCTGTCCCCTTTCTGAATACAAAGCGGATGACTCTGGTCCACTTATGAAAGATCGGACATTTCTGTCCCCTTTCTGAATACAAAACGGACGACCCTAGTCCAATTAAGAAATATCGGACATTTATTTTCCCTTTTTAAATACAAAGCGGACGGCCCTGGTCTACATAAAAATATTCCCTTTAAAGAAAACGATAGCAGGATAATGCAATCTAAAATTATTTATACATGGAATAATCTAAATATGAGGTTTTTTTTTGAAAATCGATTTTAAAAAATTATTAATAAATAACTTCTAATAACAATATAATATCTATAATTAAATTGCTATAATATTTATTTGCAACCAAATTTATATGTAATTATTGAAAGAATAATAGATTTTACACAATATTGTATTGATTATTTTTATCCATTATACTCTATACCTTCCATTCTTTCATCATATTCACCATCCTTAAATTTATTATCTTTATCTACTATTTCTTCTTCATATTCTTCATCTACTATTTCTTCTTCGTATTCTTCATGTTCTATATTTTCTTCATTATTATAAGTTTCTAATTCTCTTAAATTTTCTTCTAAATTTCCTTTTAAAAGATTGTTTTCTTCAATTTCATTAATTAAATCATAAATTGGAAATTCTGCTAATATATTATTTACTTCTTTATAATTTTCAATTTGGTTTAAAACTTTTTGACAACTTTCTAAATTTTTAATTATGCTCTTATAATATTTTGTTAAGATGTAGATTATTCCCTGCTATAAAAAAAAATAATTAGAATTATAATATTTTTCAAAAAAAAAAAAAATTAAATAATACTTACATTTTTTAAAGTATAAGCTTTCTCATTTAATTGTTGAATCTTATTTATAATTTCTGATTTTTTATTCTTCCAAAAGTAAATTAATCTACTTAATTCTTGTCTAATTAAAGAAATTTCTTCCTTGGACCGTTGCAAATTATTAAAGTTCTTGATTGAATTAAATATAATTACTCGAGGTATATTAATCTTATCATCAATCAATATATCTAGTACCTGCCAAAAGCTAGATTCATGGTTCACTATTTCATTAAATTTTGCTTCTGGATAATTAATAAGTAAATTTTCTGGTGCAATTGATCTAAGGTACATATAATGTAAAATACTTGTTTCGATTTGATTAGAAATTCCTTTAATACTTAATTTAATTTTGGAAGATAATTTGTGCCCTATTTAAAAAAAAATATTTTAATGAATAGATAAATATCTAATTAATAACATTTATTTAATAAACATTACCTTTATGATTTTGATTATATATTTGTGTGTTTTTAAATATATATTCATTACGAAATTTTCTAAGTTTATCAGCAGTTAAATCCAAATTACGCTTACAATAATCATATAGATATTGAGAATATATAGAATCAAACGGATTCCATCTTTCTGATTCAGATATATTCAATTCAGATTCACACTTTTCAATTTTTTTTACACATAATAAATGGGACTTATTTAATGATTCCAATAGCCTTTTAGAAGTAGCCTTTGAAATTTCAATTCTAAAAAAAAATATTAATATTAATATTAAAATAATTATTATTCAAATACAATAAATTTTATTTAATATATACAGTACTTATATTGATGTAATTCCATCAAACATGAAAAATATTTTTCATTCCCGACTAATTGCTGCTTAAAAACTAAAAAATATATATATGATATAAATATAATAATTTTTTATTTTTTATGCATAAAGTTTAATAAATATATACCAAAATTAGATTCCTGTTGGTATTGAATACAATAAAGTATTTTATCTTCATTTACTCCATGTTTTTCTTGCATTTCTTTTAATATTTTGTTTGACTCATTCATGATTTTATTAGCATTTTTAAATCTATTAAATAGATTATATGCTAAATATAATTAAAGATAATAAATTTTAGTAAACATATATAATTTTTAAAATAATCATAATTAATTAAGATTACCTAAATCATTAATCATCTTTTTGCTTTTATATTGGATAGCTTTTTCTAAAATATCCAATCTATGAGATGGTCTCATATATTTGGTTGTAGGAGCAAAACGCCCCAAATATGACCAAAGTCTTTCAAGACTTTCTCCATCAGTCAGACCAATTGAATTACAGATTCTTGGATGATATTTTAATTGGCATTTCATTGAATGTGCATAGGCATGAAATATCGATACACACCAATTAAAACGAGAATTATATGAAAAGAGGCCACTTGTATTTTTTTTTACATGTGCATGAAGACTGCATGCAATATCATATAAAATAATAAATGAAGAGGATTCTTCATTAAATAAATTTTGTAGATCTAGCAAAAGAAATTCTGCTAAAGAAAACCTACATAATATAATAAATAATCATTAAAGTATATATAATGTATAATGTATATAATATATATTACCTTTCACCAATTCCTTTTAAATTAATGAATTTTAAAGGAATACCATGTCTACAAGTACTTCCAAATATACCAGTGTCATCTAAATACTTGGATTTTTTATTTGCTCTTGCTTGATCAGCTGCTTTAAAATTGCTCTCACATATATTTATTTGCTTTAATTAAATAAATTAGTAGTTAATATTATATATTAGTTAAAAATTGTATATACAGTATACAGTACAAATACTTACTGAATTTGTATTACTATCTAATGAGCTTGGCATACTTGTATTAATTAAGCTTTGTGCCCATTTATCATACTTATTTTGATTTATGATAAATGATTCTTTAATTATTCTTTCACCAATATTAGAACCAGCGCTTTTCATTCTTTTAAGCTGAAAATTAGCATCTAGTGCAACTATAATTTTAGAATCTTTTTCTCCAGGCTATTTAAAAAATAATAAATTTATTAAAAATATTGATATTTAATAAACAATAAATATCCAATATATTTTTAAAAGATTTAATAACCTGTGGGCAAGCTGGACAATTAAATTGTGGCTTATTATCAAATAACTTATCAATAGTATCTTCAATATTAGTTTTCAATGATAAATATTGATAAAAAGCTGACCTAAAAAGATAATATATATTCTATATAATAATAGTAATTATTAATATACAGTATATTATTGAATATATATAATAAGTAATTCTTTTATTACTTAACTTTAGTAATATTTTGATCAGAAAACAATGACTCTAATACTCGACAAAATGAAAGATAAGGGACATGTGCCTCAAATAATAGTTCATTATAAAGATCAAGTAATTCAAATGAAAAAGCAACTTGTGGAGCTACAGGAGTAGAAGGAAATAATTTATGTCTTATTAATGTTTCAACTATTCCTTCACAAGCTGCAAATTTTACTTTAAATTTTCCTGTGACAAAAAATTTTAAATAAGCAATCAGAGTTAATAATGATTTCATTTCAATAATAATTTCCAATTTTTTACATGAAAAAATTATACTTTACCTCTCAAATTAATAACCAATATTTCCTTAATTTCATGTTCACAATTTTTTATACATAATTGTGGTAATTTAATTGTTTCTTCATATATATTATTTTTCATAGAAAGTTTTCTGTGAAATAAATTTATATCTTTGTGATATAAATCATTACATTCTAAGCAAAAGTAAATATTAGATCCACAATCTAAACAACGACAAATAGCAGGCAAGTTACATTTGAAACACTTAAAATTATCATTAATTGAATCATTTTCTATCATAATATTAAATATTTTTGGTGATATTTTCTTCCAATTTTCAGTTAAATTTCTTTGAGCATTCTTATATGTATTTTTAGCTGAATTATAATTCTCGTCTGTAATAGTAGTATCTATGTCATTACACTCAATATCTATCCACTCTTCTGCTATTCTATTAGGATCATCTGTATTTTCAGATCTATTTTTGGGTCGATACTTATTGTTCCCTTTTGCATAACGATTAATAATTACTTTCCTTGCATTTTTCTTACTTGACGAAACTAGATAACGATAAGGCCTATAATGAGTTCCTAAAAAAATACATTTTCAATAATATAATAACAAATAATATTAATAGATGTCCCTATAGGTTATTCATTACTGTCATAATTTTTTTTACTTATTTTGAAATTTTGACTGAATATTAATCTGATCAATATTGTAGCCCAAACACTACATGTCTCAAATCAAACTTGGGACAATCTTATATCTGAAACTTAACCATATTTCAAACTAATCCAGTCTTAGATGGTAGTTTGAGATGTCAAATATTTTAAATCTGACTAGCTTGGTTTGGAATATGGTTACATTTTAAAGAAGTTATTATTTAGATGGTTTTTTAAACTTTACAAACACTAGTGTTATTACATCTAATTATGTTTATTTTGCAAATTTAATTTTTATTTTATTTTAAAATACTGAATTTTTCATGTGAGGTTTGGTGACATTTAGTAAACTCTAATAATAATTTACCTCTAAAATTTTTTTTATCCATTGTAATAAAAATATTCTTTTAATGAGTTTATTATATAGGATAAGAATTTTTGATCGATCATCAAATAGTATGGTTTCACTAATTTTCCATAAATGTCGATCAGTAATTCCTATGGAGCTATAGGAGAAATTACTAGTAAAACTCAAATACCGTGGCTGAAGAAAATTCGCATATTTTTATGTTTTATAAAAGACAAATAATCAATTTTAATCAGCTCAAATTTAATTGCGAAGTTCATTAATAGAAAGTAAAATCTTAAAATTTATTCTGTTATAAAAGAAGATTCCCTATAAAAAGTGTATGGATTTATTTCTATTGTTATTCTAAATTATTCATTTCAAAATGTATGTTATCTAAATTATTCAACACTTTTTGCTTATTTTCAATATTTAAATCAGAATAATTACAAAATAAAACATTTTCAGGCCATCCTACAATAGAATATTTAGTTTGTTGGTTCCAGTTTTTATAAGTAATTTTTTCTGTTGTTATTAAACCTATAAATAAATTATATTTCTCAGTATTTATAATTTTATAATAATTATAAAATATTACTTACTAAATTTTTCTTGCAAAATTTTTCTAACTTTATTACGTGTATTTTTGCTGTTTGGATTATTTATCTCAGTAATAGACAGTCGATTGCTTGTAATTCCTGTTGTATCATGTACAACTTCCCTATCTTGTTGAAATGATATTTCTCCAACTTGTTTAATAATTTCATTTCTGGCTATATATTAAGATATTAAAATAAGTTTACGTAATAGCATAATAAATGTAATACTGCACAATAAATATTTTACTATACCTGCTTTTTTTAAACAAGAAAAATGATAAAAATTATTAACAATTTCATCAATTTTTAAACAAGTCTTGTAGAATTCTTCACCAACAGGAGTCCCAAAATATGAGCTATTAAGTTCTTTGTTTAATGGAACTATAATAGTTAAAAATTCTACACCACAAGTAATTTGTAATGTTCGATACTAAAAAATCAAAAAAAAAAATTCTTAATAGTTTTAAAAAATTCAAATAATAAATTAATATATATATACGCACCAATTTTCTAAATGTACAAATTTGATTATTTAATTCAGTCTTGCGAAGATTTATATTTTCTACTAATTTTAGTTCTTTGCTATTTCTATTTTTAGAAATTTCCTCAGCTGTTCTTTTAAGAGAATTTAATTGCGCTTCATCAAGTGATGTATATTCTTCAGCACATTTTTTTTGAGCTCCAGGAGCAGTGGCCTTAATATCTATGATTAAATAAATTTTTATTTAAACATCAAAAATAAAATTGTATTATTATGTGCATAACATACTATTTTTTTTAAACCATTCAGACTGAAATGCATTCCATGGACTAATATTGCGAGACTTTCTTGGTGCAGGTTCTCGATTATCTTTAAAAATGTTCTAATAAAATTAAGTCAATTAATGTCCAATATAGATCGCGATGCATATTAGTTATTAATAAACTTAATTTAAAAGAACCTTTACAAATGATAACTCAAGCTGACATTCTTTAGCTAATAGATGTATTTCTGCATCATGTTTTTGTTGTAAAGCAATAATTTTTTCATATTTTTCTTGTGTAAGTTCTAATTAAATTAAAAAAAAATGTTAATAAAATTTTTTAATGAAAAATGTTAAATTATTATTACTACCTCCATATTTTTCTTCAAAAATTTGATCACTACAAAAAATAACAATTTGGTATTATATCGATCTAACAAACTTTAAATAATAATTGGATATTATTAAATTTACCTTGCAACATCGTCCATTATGAAAAAAATTAAAAAAAAAAATAAATGCAATAACAAGAGCCGACTAGTCTGAAATTTGACCGACAATTTGGCCGAAATCGATTGGTTGCTGCTTTTTAATTAACAAATAAGGGTTTGTGTACAACAAAACAAAAGTGCACGCGACTAATAAATATTCATAACTTTATAAATACACTCTTCCACTCTCTTGGCTTTCTTCCGATTTCGCAAATCTTATCACACATTTTTATTTTAAAGATTTGGATATTTATTTGAAACTCATGAATACCGATAAGGTAACTTATAGTTAATTAAAAATTTTTTTTCTAAACGTTCCATGATTAAATCCTAAATATATACTACTTAATATTTTATTTTTTTAAGAATACCAAAACCTTGGAACTAACAGAGAATGATTGTTCTCAAATTGCTTCCGCATTATCCTACATTTGGATGAAGTTTAATTGTCGATTAAAAACAATTTCAATAAATAACAAAACAGGCGTTCTGGTATTTGGTAAACATACTGAGAAAATAATTGTCAATTTGAAGAATACCGAAAATGACAATTGGTATACCAATAAAATAAAAAATCTTGAAGTAAGATTAATATAATAAAAATTTGTTTATTTTAATATAATTTACATATTCATATGAAATTTACATTTTTATTAACTAATAAAAATTTATTAAAGAATCGTAAGTCAACTAAAATGGTTACTGGAGAGACCGATAAATTAAAAAAAGACCTTCATAAAATAAATAAATCTATTGATGATAACCCAGAAGAAATATGGACATCCATAAACAAATATTGTCACAATAAATTTGGGTATAACGAAGACATTACACCAACTAACAAAGAAGATTTGGAATGGGCAATGAGCACATTATCCACTTATGCCAATTGGGATAAGATGAAAGATTATCACGCACTAATCAACTTATGGATTTCTAAAATTCGAAAATACGAACAAAAAGGTAAAGAAAAATGCGAAAAGAAAGGTAAAGAAAAATGCGAACAAAAAGGTAAAGAACAAAAAGCCAAAGAAAAATGCGATAATGAAGATGCGGATAATGATGACGATGACGACGATGACATTGATGATGATGACGATATGGACGATGATAATCAAGACGAGACTGAAAGTATGTAATGTCAAATGTAATTGAGTTTCATATAAAAATTAAAATTTATATATTCTCGCATATTATCACTAGATTTAAACAAAATCGATGAAAAATTCATCAGATACGGTCAAAATCTCCATAAACTGGCTGCAAATAGCCTGCAACTAGAACCCGAAATTTCGTCAAGTTCTACAACTCTATTACAGAGAAACAATCTATCTTGTTCTTTAAATGTAATGGGTGCCGACCCAATAAAAGTAACCGATGAAGAATCCGCTAAAGCGAGAGCGAACCAATGGGTGCAACAAAGGAATGAAATCGAAAAAGTTGGAACGGCGTTCAAATCTTTCAAATTGTATCATAGACTGACGCTGAAATACGTTTATGACGACATCAACAAGATAGCAAAGTCAAAATATCCCGGAAAAAAAGGGTTGCAAAGAAAGTTCGAAAAAGACATAATCTGTGCTCAAGAAGGTGTCGTGAAAAGGTCCGAATTGCGCATGAAAACTAGTGCAATTCGGATCCATCAGATCATTGATTCGGGTATAACATTCGACCAAATAAATAAAATCGGCATGAAGGTGACGGATTTCGAAGTAGGCGATAAATTATACAATAAATTTTTATCAAGTCTTAATATTGACCACATTAAGAACTTAAATAAAGTAACAAATAACGTTCTTAATATTGTTCAACCCATCATTCAAGTCGAAGTAAAAGATAATATGGAAGTGGATGGGTATGTTTAAATATTTAATTATTTTTTTCTTAATATTGTTTATATATTCAATATTAAATCTTCATATTTCTTTTTTTTTTTTTAATTTGAATAATTTACGATCTTTAATTATAACAGATAAAAAAGGATTCATTATTTCAGTTGTCGATGCCGTTAGGAGAAAAAAAAATTTATATTTAAATTTTTTTATAAACAAAGATTTCGGCTTTTTATTCATTTTTTTTTTTTGTAGCATTGTGTTGCGAAAATTTGACTTATTTGATATAGTTTATTTTGTATTAGTTAGTGATATTTTATTAATAAAATCTATATTTAGCTTAGTTTAATTAAAATATTAGTTTATATATATAGTTTTACAAATTTAGTTAGTCAAGAAAAATCAATGATCGTAATGTGATCATCATACTTTTAAAATAATTATAAATCACCGTCACTTTTTCCTCCACGTGACTTTTGGCCGGCATTATGGCATTAGTGAAAACTATGATCACGTGGGGCGGAAAAAGTGACGGTGATACTGGATATAATGACAAGTGGTAACACAGCTATGAATTATTGTACTATTTTATGTATTTTTATTAGTATTAATTATTAAATAAAAGTTTGTTAAATTAAAATTAATTTATTATACATATTTCAAGTTTTATCTAATTATATTATTATTCTAACTACTTGCTGTTCAATGGTTTGGAACATTGTTCAATTTCAACAAACTACTATATTTCTAATCTATTAAGGTTGTCCCTAAAAAAAAGACAACACGATATGTTAAACGTTTCAAAAGGTTAATCCAAAATCATCACACCAACATATCTTAAAAGAGCCGATCCAGGAAAATATTTCTACAAAAAAGAAAAGCAAAACGTTATTAAAACGAAATAGCCGCCCAAGAAGTCATCCAAGGAGTCATCTATGAAACAGAAAAAAAAGGAAAGAAACGTTGGTTAACGTTTTTTAAAACAGATTGAGACTCCAAATGCATATACATACCTGCAAAGTCCAAAGAAGCTGAACCCTAAAAATAATAAAAAAAAGAAACGTTAGTACTTAGTACATTTATCGCAAAACATTCTCAAAAAATATATTAACCCGTCACGAAGTGTCGTTCCATAGATGGCAAAAGAATCCATATTCTGAACCTGTAGTCTGCCTATAACGAATAGCTGATCTTTAGCGTGGTACGGATTTTGGTTATGAAAAAAATCTCCAATAAATGTCGGTGTCTATATAATGCATCTGTAAGAAAAATTAAAATAAAATAGATAAAAAAGATTTAGTATGTTTCATAAACCAATAAAATAAAATAAAAAGCCTAAAACATACAGTAGTACCGAGAGAGAACTGCATCTGTAACATTTCCATAACAATCCTTGTGTATTACTTGAACTGCCGCTTAATTTACTCTAATTAGGCAATTTGCCACTATTATGTTTATGAATAATCCGATTTTTTGCTAAACTTTCAGGAACGGTGTACCGGAATTTTGAACAAACGAACTATGTTAAGTTCATTTCATTCATTTTTTTTCTTTTTTCATTTTGAAGAAACATATTTTTCTTTTTTTAAGACGGACGAAACTAAAATCAGTCCTATAATTGCAACGCAGTCTCATGTAACGCAAAACGTTTTCAACAAAATTTCAAAAATAGGACGAGTGAGCCAGTCCAGACACTCAGTCTATTAACATCCCTACTCTCTATTTTGTAGGTATATAAAGGTTACTTTTGGGTTGGGGAGGGGACAAAGGTAGACTCCATTTCCAATAGTGAGGATTATTTTTTTTAGAGAAGTAGAAATTTATAGAAGCACATGATACTCTGATGAAGTCTAACAGGTGGTGAATAGCACCAGTCCGAGGAGAAGGGGTCAATAGGACCTGCTACGGAGGAGTATCATACTTCTGATTATATAGAAGGTGTGGACCTCTCGCTTGGTAGGTTCAATCAAAGTATGCATATTATGGTTAGCATCACCAGTGTAAATGACTACCTCGAAGTCCTACTGCTAGTTATAATTGTTACTTTTATTATGTATAGTAAAGATAATGTCTATAGTAATTTAGGTGATGAATAGCATCATTATTTTTATATTACAATTTAATAAAGTTATAAGCTCAAATGGGTCCTAACTTGCAATCATCTATTCTCTTTACTATCCATTATTTATTACAATGATGTTATAAAAGTTTTATTCTATATTAACGGTTTATACTATATTCATGCAGTTTTTGTACAATATAATACAGTTTACATGTTGTTTTCATATTTTTTTTTAAAAAAGTCCTTTCTATAAGTCTTGACATGGTATTTATACATATTACGTACAATCACTTTTTTTTCGGTTCTTGCGTAACACTTTGTATACAAGTGACGTACAGATTTTGTACAGTTGCACCTTTTGCATAAAGTCTTAATTCAGAAATATAACCATTGTTGGAAAGCATATCTCAGATCTGTGATACAAATAGTTGATCCGAAAAAATTGGATGTACGAATTTATAATCGCTCGAATAGCAGACAGCCAATCCGTGACCAATTGCGTAAAAATGAATATAGCATATCGAAGGACAAATTTACTAATATTCATTGTATACTAAGTGAATTTATTAAAATTTGTATTTACACGAAAACTATTTAAATGTTTGTACGATTTATGTTACTACAGTCATACGATTTTTATTCATAATGTTCTATATATTATTATAGCTTTTCATTGCATATTAATTATAATAAATAATAATAAAACATATTAATTACTATACTGATTAGAAAATATGCAATGTTAATACTTCATATACATCAGATTTACTATTTTATGTTTATACAATCATTTATAAATAAAGTTTCACGATGTTGAATAATTTTAATATTTTCATTGAATAAATTTACTAAAAATAGTTGCGCGATTGTGTGTGGTACAATTGCGGTATAATTACAAATGTGCAATTATACAATTATAATAAATCAAACATCATTTTTACTATTGCATATGCGCCAATTTGTGGAATTATGTGCTACATCCACAAAATAGATTTGCCAAATGAAAACAANNTTAAAAGTCATNTGATAATGATNGATCTACATNATNTGATNCGCAAAATNAATTATTTATTTGAACTTTAATTTTTTTTAATATAAGTAACATTAAAATTATAAAATCGGAATATAATTCTCATGACAAAATTGCGAATATCTTGGGTTATACATACGTTAGACGGATGAATTTATATTCATTTGAAAGAAG